>NIUQ01003544.1:0-16992 GCA_002796945.1 Plectus sambesii
GAAATGTTGGGTTCACTAGCTGATTTCATGTAGATTACCTTAAGCTGCGCTTTCAGTTCATGAAATTCATTCCGACGTTCTACGACTCCGGTCTCACCTTTATTAATGATCAGGATGACTGCTCATCGAAGAATATGACCATCTATTTTCCAATCGATGGATGGACTCAGTCATTTACAACGGCAATTTATGGCAATACGCCTACTATAACCATTTATCTTCCCAATGGTAGCTTGATAGTGTGAGTTATGTAACGGAGAGCGGGAAAGAAATTTTCGGATCAGTGAATTTAAGGCACGGTTGTTTCGATAAAGTACATTGTGAGTGCCTTGAAATGATATTTGGTTACTTGTTTCTGCTTGAAACTCTTTAAGTAATATTATTGGATTTAACAGTATTTAAATTTAGTTAGGAAAAACTTTTTGTAACTTTTGCTTCATCGAGTTCTTTTGAAAAGTATTTTTACCAAGTGTTCATTTTGCAAATTTATTTTTAAGTTTGCTCTTTATTAAAATATTCTACGAAGAATTCAGTGCAGTCAAAGTTGAGCAAATGTTTTTGAAACTGAATTTGACTAAAAAGGTAACTTCTAAAAAGTTTTTATTTTATGTCAAGCCAAAATCTTTTAAATTCTTACTTTACATGACTTTTACCAAATGTTTTGTTGCGACAATACTTATTGGGAGTCACGATGGGAAAACGAAATTTGGCAGTTGGGTAATTCCCCTTCTTCGTTACAGCTCGATACACCTAGTGATGGAAATAAACATTGTTTGCTTGCACAGGCAAAACGACATATTATGCTCAGTATGATGTACCATTTATCGATCCCTCTCCGACGACACCTAACCTGCTTCTTCGACAGACTGTCATTCGTACAATCTTAGCTCTCTTTATCGTAGATAGTAAATGACGACGTAATCTATTCAGCATGCGACAATATTGATTGGACAACAAGAGATGCGTACTGCTACATCTTGGAAGGGACTGCAAGGACTTGGACCTCTGCCCGAGACTACTGTCATAGATCACAAATGATGAGTTTCTTAGTCGACGTACACAGCAACGATACTCAAAATTTCCTTGAGCGTAAGTTGCAATTTTCGTTTGCTAAACCAATGAAATCATTAGTTGCAATCTGTCTGTAACTCGGAGACGTAGTATTACCATAGAAGATGACAATTTCTTGGCGTCTTTTACAATTTTCCCTTCAAATATGCAATTAACATCGTCAATTTTTCACGAAAATTAGGCATATGCTGCTGTAGATGAATGCAAAAGTGACGAATTATGATGCAAGTTCCTATTATCAAGTAAAATTTGTTTGTTTCAGTGCAAACTGGCTCTGCAGATTACTGGATTGGTTTGAACAGTTTGAAAACACAAGGTCAATGGGAATGGGACGTACCGGACGGCGCTGCCTACTCTCATGTCAGTTTATTTGAGATTTTTTGCCAGGTTCCCATTTCGAACAGCATTCACTTTTGCGCCGCAGTCACTCACCAAGTAGCCAGTCGTGTTCACTTGGATATTTGGTCCAAATCCATGTTGCATTTGTCTGAATTTGCGCCGATACAAAAATGTGGCGGTTTAATTTTTATTTGTTGAGGTATCATTGATGCTTGCCGCATGAGCTGGACGCTGATGGGACTATGCGAATGACATTCTTGATTATTTGTTTAGCTCGCGGCGCGGTTCTCATCCAGGGGTGAAAACTCATCGACCGACCAAATTTCGAGTCTAATTTGGGAACAGGGAAATTCACACTTTTGATATTTTTAATCGTGAAATGGGCTTTGGAGTAAAACAGCGCGTGCTGCATTATATGGCATTATATTGAATATGAGACATGGTTTTAGTATTCGATTACTTTATTGTTTAAAAAACAGTCGTGTCCTGTTTACACAATACTTTAATTTGATCATTTCTTACCGACATTACCTCTTCGCATTGTTTTTTAAGTTGGCTGGAGCGTTGCTTACTGAAGCGCAGACTTTCTTTGTTTTAGCTTGATGGCTATACTAACTGGGCTCCAGGGGAACCAGCTAATGATCCGAATCTTCGCTGCGTGCAAGTGCGGCACAGTGGCACAAATGTGGGGCTTTGGTACGCTACGGACTGTACACAAACTCTGCCTTTTGCTTGCCAGAAGCATAGATGTATGTTACAATTTTACGGCTTTTTTTTGATTAGCAGTGGGGTGCTCTGCTCTGCTATACGCTATCTGCCATTACTATCGACATAAGCCCAAAGGAACGTTACCGTGTTCTCAAATACAAGTAGCTTCTTTATTTAGTAGTTTTAGAATACAAAGTAGTTTTAGAAGAGTTTTAAAAAAGGAAATGGTGATCTCCATCATAATCAGGATATTTTTCGCGGTAATCTTAGTCGGTATTAAGTGTATGTAATAAGCAGTCGCCACCTTAGAAAGACAGGAGCGAATTTTCTCTATTCTTGTTTGGCGCAGAGTGCCAGGCAGTTATTAACTTTTTGTGCCACGTTTAAAACTTTAACGATAAACCTTTTTAGGCTGTAAACAATAGTACCAAGCGTTAATGTGTTTGACGAGTTTTCTCAGTTTTTTCCATTTCTTTATTCGAGAGTGCTTTATGTACGAAACCGCTTCTGATACCAAAACCAATTTCCTCATCACCCAAATGTATACTAACTTAACATAACAATACGCGCAAACCTTTCAAAAGTTCGCACAATCGTCCTTCTTTGAATGACTTGATAGACTAATGCAATATATAGCCTACCCACGACTAGATATTGGTTACACTAGAATAAAATAAGAGATTTTTCGGCTTACAGCTATGAAAAATTCGTATAATTTACTTGTTGGTGCTTAAAGTTACTCTTATTTCAGCCTCTATGCATAATTATGTGACTTGTATTGCGATAAAATTAGCGAATTTGTTGGTAGCTCCAACTAACGAGGATAAAACAATGCCTAAGTCATCTTACATAAAACCGCGATTGCTTGGCGATCTTAGACTATTGGAAACTTTGTCTTATAAGCTCTTGTTACCTTTTTTAAGTCCTCTCGCAGTCTCTTAAATTCAGGCATTACTTTATAACTTTCTTGGAAGTTCATACCGCATGGAACCGTGCCGCCAGATTTTTGCTACATCGATAGTGTCTATCAATTTTACATTATAGATGGACAAGGACTATCGCCAGGCGAGCAGGATGTTAGTAAGTCGAACTGCAAACTTTAATCGATTTTCATTTTTGAGCAAATGTCATTTAGACCTGCTTCCACAGGGAATGTGGAGAGCTGACATTAGCACTGCTAGTGGCAGTTGCTACGTCCAAGTACGTTCGCAGAGTCAAATCCAGCCGTACTACGGCTTTGTTCAAGACATCCATAGCGATCAGCCCGACCAATACGGCATTTTCAATTCACGTAAGTCATCTCATTCTTCAAGTGAATGTTGCACTGCTGTTCACATTTCTACTATTCGCTTCACTATTGTATGCTTTAGACACGTTACTCAAAATAAATATCGGGATTTTGAATAACTTCCAGTTAAGAAATCAGGGCGCACGCACGATTACGAATATGCTGCGCTCAGCCTGAGCATCTTAATCGTGATAAAGGAGGTTCCGCTCTACCTGCATTGATCCTTTCAGAGAGCAATCGTCTTGCGGCGACAGTAACTGGTCTGTCTGCGTTCAACGCGAACTCTCCCTCAGGAACCGTCAATTATGCCTTCATGTATAAAGGCAACACCTCTATGAATCGTGCGGTGACTTTTGAACAGAGAGCTCTGTGCGCCTATCAGTTTGTGTCGCAGCCATTCACATTCCCCGGTCAGAACATCAATCCCAACTTCGTCATTGACGACTTCTTTATCAAGGTGCGCTATTCTTTCCACGCATCTGCAGCATGAAATGAACTGTTTTCAGTTTTCTGGCGTCGACCAGTTCGGAAATCTGTTTGAACGGTTCAGCCCTGCCTATTGTCGCAAACAGGGTATGTTTAGTAACATTTTATTAATGTATCGATTATTTTTGCATTACTTGTGTTCGTCTTTCTATCAATAAATACAGGCGCAATTCTGCGCATATTCATTTTTTTGCTTTGAGCATGAAATTAATGTCTTCACAAAAATGAAGTCTTGAATTTTCTGTATCACTCAATAATTTTTAAACTTAACAGAAAATTCTGGGATCGAAAAAGCTTCTAATGATTTACGTGTTATATTTAGTGATCGCGACTTGCTATAATGGTGGCACACAGTACCAAGGAGTCTGTATCTGCCCGCCATATTTCACCGGCCCAACGTGCTCAGTTCGCGTGTGTCAAAACGGTGGTGGGCTCAGCTCGGATGGAACGAAGTGCACTTGTACAACCGCATTCACTGGCGGAAGTTGCGAATTCCGTACGTTTCTTTCACTTTTACGCTCTCCTTGCTACTTTGAGTGTTTAGCGCTCTGTTTGCCGCCCTATCCAGCCACCTTCCATAACAACGGCAAGACGCTGGCGATCGTCCTCGAGACGTCCTATTCGACAGGCGCCGCAGTATTCCGTCTTCGGCGCAACCTTAACGCGGTCCTCAATCAAGTACTTAATGGAACAACGGCCGCTTGGTTCAGCAATTTCATCCTTTATCCTTTCGACAGTACCAGTAGGTTTATTGGCCCTGACCTTTTAATATGGGATAAGCATTGCACACGATTTCAGCCAATATGGCCAACTGGTACGCACCAGGCGTCTACACCACCGTGGATACATTAACAGCAGCATTAATGAATATCACACCAAGTCAATGTCCTGGAGATGCTGCCTGCTCTAGCAGCTGTCCTCGACCGATCATGACCGCACTCAATGCGACACTAAACTATCCTCAGTTGGCCACCCCGAACTCGCAAGTACTCATCATCACTCAGAGCAGTCCCGAAGATAACGCAGTTGTCGATCAAGTGCTGACGCAAATCCAACAAACCGGCGTTAAGGTAACTGCCTCCTCATAGTTTTGTGTGTCTGGAAAGAGAACTGAACTTGGCGCATTGCAGGTTTCTGTACTCGTAACTGACACACAGTCACCGTGTGCTATGGGTTTCAACAGTACTGAAGGTCGAGCGTTGTTCTCACTGGCTGGATTCAGTGGTGGCAGTGTCTTCCAAGTGAGCTCATTCGAGCTGACCGGCGCATTTATGACCAGCTATCTGCCCACCCTCTACTCGGCAGCGATCATCTCGGGTGGATTCGCACAGAACTGCTCATCTCAATTGACATACATACAAGTCGACCAGAACATGACCGACTTCACGCTTGACGCATTCGGAGCGAATGTACAAGTGGCACTCACTGGACCGAATGGTTGGATGAGCGCTATGAGAAAGATTACTAATCATGTGTTATTCTTAGGCCCAGTCGCTTTGCCCTCCATCGATCTGCTGAGCAGCTCTTTCAACTACTTCCAAGTCGTCGGAACCAACTTGTTGCAAGGGGCGGGTATATACACGTTGAGCGTGTCGGCTGCGGGATCAGAGTGCAGTGTGCAGGTGCGTGGTGGCAGCCCTCTCGAGACGTTCATCGCTTACACTCAAGTGACCGATCAGTACAATGGAGCTACGCAAGACGATGCTCACTACGCGCCGGTTTCTGGAATGGGTATCATTATCACCAGGACTGTTCTCTTAAAAATGCACTCTCATATATTTAGGACAACAAAACGTAATTATGGTACACGCGAGAGGACTGACGAGAGGTCGCATGTCGTACGTCGAAATAGCCGGTGATACGGGTCTTGTGTTCACGTCGCCACTTGCGAGACGATCGAACTGCTCCTACGAGTTCTACTCGACAAACTCGTTCTTGTGCAACGCGCGCACGTTCATCATCGCTGTACATGGCTGGGACGACTTTGGACTGAACTTCCGTCGACTGGCGATCGGCCATTGCGTTGACACTCGGCCGATACCTTCGCGTAAGTTTTTCATTTCGGTGACTGGACATTTTAGGCTAATATAAATATTTTTTGCTGATTTTAGCGCCGCCGGCATTTTGCGATTTGAAGCAAAGGAAGCTGGACTTGGTATTTATTTTAGACGGGAGCATGCCAAACAGTTCTTTTCAAGTGGTTAGTAACGTGTACTAGCGTTTAATCTGTTTGGAAACAAATAAATACGCGCTTCAGGTGAAAACATTTGTGAAAACATTGCTCATTGCGTACAATATTAATGGAAACTTTACTCAAATCGGACTAATAACAGTAGCCGCGACTGCCACGAGCCAGTTTACATTAGCAGCAAGCCAAAACGGAGGAGTGCCCGCTCTCGTTGATGCGGTGCCTTACGATGGATCGAATGGACAGAATATGACTGCGTAAGTTGGCTCATTTTCATTCTCTTTCACTATAATATTTTGCTATCAATTTAGTGCTCTCACGTTGCTTATCTCAACTTACTTGCAACAATCAAACGGTTATCGTAACGATGCCCAACACCTAGCCATCTACATCACAAGCAATGCCGGGTTTGTTTGTTTATTTAGGAACGTACCTGCGCTGGGGGACTGAGGATGAACATGAAAACATTCGTCAATGAATGAGCTAGCAGAGTGCACACTAGGAATCGTTTATAGCGATAGCGCGTAGAACGTTAAATCGCTGAGAAAGATCAGGTTTGACCTGCTCTAAAATCTCGACCACTGTTTAGGTTCGGATAAAAATTGTTAATAATGGTCAAGTTAATTCAATTTAAGTAGATTGCTTATTACAACCAAGACTGAATCATTTCCCCTTTACGGCTATGAACAATATTGACGAAAGGGCTGTGGGCGTCCGCCAAATTTTCACCCTTTGCGACACTTTCAGTTCTGCGCAATGGTTGTACCCTCCTGCATTTCGTAGATTTTTGCGACACAAAGTTGTGACTACTAAACCTCATTCACAGTTGAAATTGCTGTAACAAATACTTCAACATTATTAGCTAACAAGCACTGAAAACGGTTTTCGTAACTTCTAAAGGATCGCCGACCTATTCTTATCTCGGCTACTTTTTAGTTATTGCTTTTTTATACAGCGGTATTCACTTACGTCGGCGGATATCTACCGGTCTCCGATTAAAAAGATATCCGCTGAAATATCAAATATAGGAGCGGCTAATTTTGGTTGAAAAATCTGCTTTTCGATCGTAGTGGAACCATTGTCGCTTGTTTTCAGTTACATCTTAAGTATCACGTTTTGAAAAATGCCGCTCTAGATTTTTTGCCGATGGCGATCCAATCCAGCTATCAAAATCGATGCGTCGGGGCGGCTCGTGGGGTATCGCGACAATGGCCTACGGAATACTGTCTGGCGCTAACGGCGGAAATTACTTGATTCAATTGGCGGGCAGCGGCTGCAGCTATCATGCTGGAAACCCCACCGACCTCAACACTAACGGATTCAACTTCCTTCAGAGCAAGACGTGTTTGTAAGCTTTTGCAACAAGTTTTTGACACTGTTTATGAAACTGCTTGATTTCAGCGATGGTCACCTGTGTCAATAGTAACGCAGTGAACCAAAGATCAAAGAAAATGAATGAACTATTAAAATGAGAGTGCTTTGTACCTTCGTCGATCAATACTGCTCATTGACTTGATATCGTTGATGTCTGCTGCCGGTTTTGTTGAAAAATATCGTTAGCATATATATCAATCGGACCAGAGGTGCACTGAGATAAGCAAATTATATAGCACACTGCCGTTCAATTATGTTTGAAAGGACTGAGAATCAATTATGAATGTTTAATCACTTGCTGAAGTGAAATGTATGTTAATTTTTCCTGACACATTTTAACAGTAATACGACGACGTTCAACAACCCACTAATTACGCCTAAGATATTACTTGGGTATTTGAAGAGCGCGGGCGCTTAGAGTAGGATAACTTGCTACATACCAATGCAGCATGCAATTTAGTTACAAAGAGAGAGTACCTTGGCTGAACATGAAAATTCTAGACCGTACTGCAGTCAGCATTATTGTCAACAATAATGCTAACAATAATAACAACCATATCAACTATAAAAGACAATGGACCATTTTCATATCGCATATTTTAGGTAAAGTCATACTTAACGCACTGATGAAGTATAGTCCTTAAGTACGACTTTAGCTAAAGGACGCGATATGAAACCGGCCCAATGTCCTATTATGTATATTTCAGACTGTAGGTGGCATACTTGGACCAATCTCGTAAAACTATTATAAATATCGAATCGATGGTAGTTAAACAATAATGTTGTATTCACGAATTATTGTTCAAGAATTTATTAAAAATGACATAATTCGATCTAATCGGCAAGAAGCAACAACAAGACGCGTACTATATTATGGATGAATGCTTGATTTTCATTTAAATTCCTATTAAGTGAGATCACAACATGTCTAGATGAGATTTTGAGTTAAAAGCTCCGACGCTGAAATACCACCAGTAAGAGGGTCAACATTGACAGTATGCTCGCGGGAGAATTTATCCTCAAGATTATACAATTCAATTTGCAACTTGCGATTTATCAACTTTTGCGACTCAATCTGAAGTTTTAAATATTCAATCTCCAAATCGGTCTTCTGCAACTTGCGCTCATTGAACAAATCAATAAAACCGTTTCTCCTTGGCTGAGAGCGACGTATTTTCGGTGGTGGCGTTGCGGCTTTACGCTTCTGCTTCCGCTGCGGCGTCGTTGTCTGCAGATTGGACTCGATCTGAAGGCCAATCTCTCTATCTGACGTCATCGGTGTTGACGTAATACTGCTCTGAAAATGACTATTCATCATATGAAGGCTCTATTGCTCGCCTTCTGAAATTTATTTACGATCTCAACTATAATATGGATACTTTCCACATCAAAGGGGACATTTTAAATAATGATCCGACTTGGACAATGTCCTAATTGGTTAGGAAAATGTACTTAATAAAGTTGAAATAGTATAAACCATATAGTATATGTATTTGCAAAAATTTTTCCTCAGTAACAAGAAAGCCAAATTATGTTCTCACAATAGTCAAGCCCTACGCGCGAAATGCAACTAGCATTGTCGCAAAGCGCAAAACCATTAGCGAGTACATTGAGCAAAAGCGATACTTTTCTAACCTATTACTACAACCTTTTGTTTTACAAGTATAAAATGGCAAAAATATGAACTCCTTCTATAACATTCGAAGCTATTTTAATCACACAGTCGCAGTCAGTCTCAGTATAATTGTATTTATCTAGGATTTCATATAAACAAACACGACTCATTTGAAAACGCCTGTCGACATTTCTGCTCTCTGAACTTACATTTATCCAACTGTAAAAGAGACTTACCGCTTCAACTACCGCGTCTTCGTTGTAGTCGAATTCAGTGGTAATGTTCATGAGCCAGTCTGATGGCTCTTCTTTAACGCGGCGTTCCACAGCGTCCATTCCGTGGATGACGGTGCGTCCCAGAATGTCATAGACAATTGAGTCGACTTCATTCCAATTGTCAATTTGACCTGTCTCGATCGGACCAGGTGCACCCGTCCTCGCCTGGCTATCGATTTTTGCGATGGTTGATCGGCGCGCGTTTTGCCACACGGTGTTACTGAGAGCCTTCCAGTCGTTGGCTGATGCCAGATTGGATCCAGCGGCAAGTAATTCGTCTCGAACTCTTCTCCAAGTCGCCTCTTTATCTTTAGCCGACAGCGTGGGAGAGAAGGAACCGAAGAGGACATCCTTATTTTCTAATACTTTTCTCAAGAATTCTAATTTTTCCTGCAGGACGCCCTGCTTAACTTTACGCATTTTGTTCCGAAAGCAAATAAAATGCGCGATCACATTGCATTTTTTAATTGTTCTGCGCGCAAGGTGAAAGACCCGAGATGATACTTTCTCAATCGAAATTATACTTATCGTATTAGGACCCAAACTGTTTGGATGCGCAAATGTGAAATCCAGATGTAAAATGCAAATGTAGTTACATTTTTACATTTCCCTTAAAAGAATTTCGAAATATGAAAATGTAAATACATCTGATGTTAACGGTAATTATAAATACGCTAGTTTTATGAAACTGGCCCCTCATTGGAATACATGATGGTTGAACCAATAACCAATTCGCGTGACAATCAATGTAGGTTTTGCAGATATTACGATTTGTGGATTTTTCACCATATAGTCATCACAACAAATGACGATGTACGAAAATCGCAATTAGCATTGCTCATTAACGCAGTCATATTTATTTTTATGGCAGCACTAACTCTCTGACGAGCTTTGCGGTTCGAAAATTCGCGCTACAATTCATTTCACACACTTTTGCTACAGTAACCTTAGGAAGATGCGTGGACTGGCGAAATGTGCGGAAGTTTACTTCGTAAAATGACGAGGACACGTTTGCGTCGATTTAAAAATGTTTAAAATGTTTTAGCAAAATGCGATCGTTTATAGCATGCAATCTTGTGCGTTGAGCTTTGATATCAAAGCAGTTCGTTTGATAGTTGCTCCAGTTTATGTTGTTAGTCGCAGAGAGATTTTATCAATCTAAAAGCCCGTAATCCAACCAGCGTCGTTTTTGATTCTGCAGGAGATGAACACAAATAAAAGTCGTTTCTTTTTCCGTAGAATATGAAGCATTAGGTAGAGAAAACTTCTCGCTGCTTAGTCATTTTAAATCATTTCGAGTATTAAAATGTCGCATCAAAACCAGTAGTGACAATATTTGCTGCAGTGGTTGTTATCGGTATCGATTGATTGCTGACAGGCTGTATTTACGTTATTATGTTGGAGGATTAAAAGTGATAGAGGTGACTTCGAACCGCTTAAGCTTCAACCGCATCAACTCAGCATGAACCAAGGTCGACTTCATTCCATTTATTTTCAGGTAATCTTGTGAACAATCTGCTGGAGTTTGACTATTTTCGCGAATTCGGCAGCGGCTCAAGCAAGAGTTCTTCTAGTTGTTTGGTCTTGGACCTGAGTGAAACGCGACGGTGAGAGATACTTCATTTCTGCGTTTGATTATTATTTCGATCTTCCTTGTAACACCTGCTGACGGTTCAAGCTGTTTCAACTCGGACTTGTGGCGGATTTGGCCGCCATGTTTGCGCTCACTTTTATTGTAAAGCCTTTTTTAAATTCGACGGGTTTCATATGATGTATTTCTGATAAAATTTCTGACTTGATATGGAATTTGCATCTGACCACAATTGCCAGATAATCTTTCGCTATGATTAATAACTGACTGCACGATCGCAGGTACAAGTATATTTAACCAAAGAATTGATATAGATGGCGTTGTGCGTCGAGCTAATATTGGTTACTTTTCTTGAATACTTTGATGCAATTTTAAGCAGAGATTGCTTTCAGGTTCAAGGCTTTAAATGTCGGACAGAGCATCCGGCAGATATGCGAAATTTGCCTGCTCGGTACGTTCTTTGACAAATATTTCAGAATCGCTTAAACATTCTTGAACATTGCTTTGCTGAAATTCCTATAGAAGATTGCCTGTCTGGTCCATAAGTTTTGATCTCATTATTTACTTGATTAAATCTCCGCATTTTAGGTCTGGGATAAAAGTGCGGGAAATTCTACTTTCACGCTTTATTATCCTTTATCATAACGTTAAGTACGACTTTCGCCTGAAATATGACTTAAAATTAAGTACGACTTGAACTTAACTATGAGTACATTTTAAGCGCGACTTAGCGTTAAGTATACTTAAACGAATAGCGTACGCGATATGAAACCGACGCGGCGGTTGTTGTGGCAAAACTGCTTCCAGCTGCCAACATTTTCAGGTGTGCGACTATGCGGGGTACTCGCAGCAGTTGCTGGACGCACATCTAAAGCTACGTGGGCACGGCGCAGTTGGAGGAACGGGTAGCAGGCCGGACAGTAATCCAGCTCCGCTTCTTGGCCAGCGGCCAGCGGCGAGCGGTCTGCTGGGGGCGTATGGGATGACGTCAGGCGCCGGTCGACCGCTAACGCAGTCGCCAATGCAATCGCGCGCTTTCCCCGAACCACCCTCCTCCACCATCCCACCCTTGTTCAACCAGCATAATCGACCCGCTCTCCCACCCGGCGGACTTCTCGCCACTCCTACCGCCCTCGCTCCGAGCATGACGCTCACGCAGGAGGTGGTCGAGACTACCCTCGCCAAGTTCAACCTGCCGCCCAACGCCGTCTCGTGGAAAGGGATGACGAGTGAGGAGTTCCTTCAGCGTCTCGAAGACGAATTGTTGAAGCGGATGAACCCGGCGGACATCATCAAGCAGAAGATCGACGCGATTGTCCACTCGCCGCCAAGCGCGCTGGCGTCGGGATCGCGATCGAGTCAGGAATCGCAGCAGCAGTCGGCGAGGACCCTCCAGCACTCCGAGTCCCCCCCGCCTGTCACCGACACCGAAGAACTGCTCGCGATGGCGTTGCGACACAACGATTTCAAGATCGCGCGCGAGTTGACCGACTTGCTTGAGAAGGAGAAAGAGCTACAGGCCAGGAAGGTCGCTCTCGCCAAATTGATCCCCAGATCTTCCGCACCCGTATGCTTCTTTGCTTTTTCCTTTTTGATCACTCGTGCTCAGTGCAAACTGACCATTATCACAATTTTTCAATCAGTAATAATAAATTTTGCTAGGCACTGAAGTCGGCAAAAATGAGAGTCTTCTCTTGGCTTTACCTCCATAAATTGATAGAAAGAAGCGCTATAGACTTTCGAAGCATTTTGCCTAATTCAATCCAATATTTCTTGTTACTGATCGAAAAATTGTGACTAATTGCCTCGGTAATTCCTTTACCCTCAAACTCCCGCCATTGAAATCCTGCTCCCTCTCTATATCAAAAATAGGATTTGGACCCAAGTTGAACGTACTTTAATGTCAGTTCATTTGACGAATGATGGGGTTGCTCAATAAAGACCAAAAGTCATTTAAATTTGTCAAAATATTTACTATGTCTTGACAAAGGCGTGTTGGGACGAGTGAGTATATTTCGAGGATTGCGAAAGAAATATCCCTTCTACATTTTTTCTATTAGAATGAAAGCATGATCAAGTGTTAATATTGGACCGGTTTCATTTCGCACACTTAGGCTAAAGTTATAGCAAGCATAATGCCAGAGAATATCAGCAAAGTATGCGACATGTAACCGATCCATTACACCGTCATTTGTAATAATTCGTCACTCTTGCATTTAATTTTTAACCCTTGCATTCAGTCGTTCACTCGTTTATTCCATGTCGTCAACCTTACACTCAGTTTCGTCAAATTGTCGCTCTAATTGAATGCAGAGATGACGAAATTGTGAATGCAAGAGTGACGAATTATGATCAGTGGCGGTATATAGTGATAATAAGCAAATGTGACGATAGTTGCAGGGGGGAACGCCACTGAAGCTCGGCGAAGAAATGAACATGGCGGAATCATTCAAGCAGTACTGGGCTACGAAGCGTACGGCGGGTAGCGGCGAAACTTCGTCCTCACTCACAGAAATGGTCCCGACTAAGAGATCGTCCCGCTGGGCGCCCGACGACCCCGCTTCCAATCTCCACCAACACCAATGGTCCGCCCCTCCCCGTTCTCCTCCCTCTTTTCCTCCCGAATTCTCATTTCGCAAGATCGACCTCCCTCCCGACTCCCTTCTCCCATCCGCTTTCCTCACGTTTATGGAAGCCGATCCATCGCTTTTCTGGATTCGCCAACCCGACAACGACACCACCTTCCAGCTGATCAACCAGGAACTGATTAGACTCGTGCAGTCGGTGAGTGAATGTTTGACGCTACTCCACCCGCGCCGCAGTTGGGCGCCGAACGTTGTCTGTGGGAGTTACAGTAGAATTCGCTTATACCGGTGATTTTGTCCGGTCCTTCAGGTACCAGTATAGTGAAAACCGCTTCATTGCACGTTGATCCGGGTAGAAAATTTTGTATACTTCACCAATTTTTGCGCTTGTCTGAACATATGTTAATACAAAAGTTGCACTCATGGCTTGCAAATTATGTGCATTTATTCGGTATCCACTGTATCAACGAATTTCACTTTACGAACGCCCCCCACGGCATACATAGCTTTTTATTATATAGTGCTTATTCAACAAAGACTACCGCTTCTCGGCTTAAATCTCTTTGATTCCCTTCCCGACTTAAAGGATTAATGGTACAAAGCTGACTGGGGAGGGGAGATAAGCGTCGAGTTTATGTGGATATCCCGCCTATGGCTTTATTCATTAAGTAAAACGTCCCCACCGCTAAGACGGATTAGCGATAATGATGGGATCAATGACCAACGATGACCGCTATTGTCGCCGCCTCTTCCTCAGTTCTGTCTCGTGGGTGGGAGCGTTGTGCTGAAAGAAAAATGAAATGAACTGAGTAGTGGGTATTCGGAAACCCCACACCAATTACTCCCGCCTCTGCTTAACGCCCCTTCACGCCGCGCTTTGCAGGGAACGCTGCGAGCTGTGGAGCGACCGGCGCGTGAAGGAATGGGCTGCATCGCGACCGCGAACGTCGAGAATCTCTGGTTGGTGCAATTTAAATATCGCCGCTTTTTGAGTTCCCGCACATTTGAGTTCCCGCAGCCGCTTTTAACACCTTCTTTCAGGCATCATCGCGTTGAAGTAGCCGAACAGCTGAATAATGGCGACGTCCGCGTCCGACTGGTCGACGACGGACGTGTGGTGAGTATACCTTTTTTGGCAACATGCCAGCTTGCGATACGGCAATTCGAGTCGATAATGCGCTGTTATTCTTTATTCTCATTCTTTCGCTCGCCCCCTTTTGAAGCTCGTTGTCGTCTCATCTTGCATGGGGAATTAGATATGTAACAAATAGTCAGATTCTGGAATGATTCTTTTGCAAGTTGTTACATTTATAGCGCGGATTCATCATGCTTGCAAGAAATTACTGGAACAGTTGGGGCGGGGTCATGATCACCAGTGACGGCATAAGTAACCTTTGATAATCTCAATCGTATAGGCTATTCAGAATATGTCGGCGAGTCTCCTATATTTATTATGATCCGTAATCTGGGATTACTTGTCTTGACACTGATGAATACCGTCCCCATATCGCCTCGCTTTGCCTAGAAGACTCAATTATTTAGAGACGTGGAATTCATTATTGAGATAGTGATCCCAAGACAAACTAGCAGGTGGTAAAAGAAATGACGCAATTATTATCGTGCTGCAAAAAGACAATAATACACTATTTTCATTTTAATTGGATGATTTCTGAACCAATATGAAAACGTCGTCTTCGATTTATGAATTATCTTATTTAAGTTAACATTTTGTGGTATTATCGATTCTGGCTCCACAAATGCAAACACAGGGAATATTTTACCATAATTTCTTATTGATTTAAAATAGAATATTTACAAGTAGCAACAGATGAAAAGGAGGGGGTAGATCGACGGGGCTGTCTGTTACCGTATCAGCGCAAAACAAAACATGGCGAATAGTGGGAAGCCATCTTTTCGACTGTGAGGTGGTGTATGAACTACGAGCGCCTAACACCAGTAGGCCGATATTTACCATCGCCAATGCAAAACATAGGGGCGCTTCAGCAACGAGTGGCTGCGCACGTGGTCAGTTTTCTATTTATTGCATGGCAATGGTATATTGCCCTACTGGTGTTAGTCGCCTTTGTAGGAACAGTGATGACTTTGGCATTGATTCAGGTGGTGATCTCGAATCCGGACAACCTCAAGTACGTCCCGGATGCCGATGGGATCGTCGCCCGTTCGCCCGCGCTCGGCATTCCTTGCTCTTTGGTCGGCTTTCAGCCGAATGAGCAATGGAGAACGGCGGGCGAGAAATGCTTCAATCTCTTCAAGGTTCGTTTCTATAGGCCTTGTTTTATTGGGCTGTAACATAAATGACGTTTTTTTAATATCGGAAAATCATTGTGCAAAATCCGTGAAATTTAAAGCATAATCACCCTCTCTTCCGATAACACTGTTCTATCTTTATGGCAACTGTTCGATGCCCTGATTGTTGGCAGAAGAAAAAACGACATAGCTTGTGTTGCAACCGAATGCTGTAACCCCCTTTCAGTTTTATACCATTTCCGCTTTAATAAAGCAACTTTTCCATTCAAACAAGACATTTTCCAGGTCATAATAATACAGCTAACGCCCCCTTAGATACGGAAAGTGTCCTTATTTAAGTGGAAAGGGCATATCTCTTGCACCCGATTCTGGGAGCCGTAACTATAATATGGAGCAATTCGATCTGCGAGCATGCGTGAAAAAACTTCAAATTAAGTATCACTTATTGGAACGACTAAATGCTATATTTATGGTTCGATCAGAATTTACGTGAAAATGGAAGAGTCACTTTATGCTCTACTGGCGTTTTGGTTTATTGCTAGAGCATATAGTACAGTGGTATTCACTTATACCGGTATTTGAGGGACCGATCAAAATTACCGGTGTAAGTGAAATACCGCTATAAGCGAACTTATTTTTATGGGGAGATGCACTTTGGGACCGACAAAAATTACCGGTATAAGTGAAATACCGGTATAACCGAAACCGTTATAAGTGAATTCCACTGTAGTTTCATCTCATTTCGTGTCGACCTAAATTAGCCGCTTAGACTCGTGACTCTGCGCGACTAGGCATCTGTAGGCGGCACGCTCGATTATAGTCGGCCGATATGAAAAGCTTTTGATGCAAAAATATACTCTTCCTTCGAATTCTCTTCATTCTTTTCTCTCTTCATTCCTTGATCTCACTCACTTCCCTTAAGCAGCTTCCCTTACGCAACTTCCTTGATCCTTTTCAGCAAACTCTGAATGACGCGAAAAGTATCAAGTTCGTGCAGAAGAATCAACACGGCGTCTACGGCGTCGAGGTATTCTCGGACAAAGGCCAATCGCTGGCCGTCTTCCTGGCGCAAAAGGGCATCGGCTTCGTGCCACCGTCGATCGTCCACGCTGGCGGTTTCAGTAATAATGGCCCCCCTGGTCCTCCGGGTCCACACAATCCTCGTCTGATTCGTCCTCCAAACGGCGCCGGGCCCATGCCCGGC
>NIUQ01003545.1:0-16975 GCA_002796945.1 Plectus sambesii
GATCATAAAATTTGAAAGTATAAGCATACTGGCGACAAATATGATCTGCGCCATTTTGTTTCATCACTTTGCATCAAGTTGTTTTGTTAACCTTAAATGATTACCAAACTTGAGATCATACTGAATGATCGTTTTAGAATGTCCGTAATTGCTGTATAAATACTTCAGTTATCGAATCGATTTGTCTCGTGTCTCGCTTGCTTCTCCCGCAACGCGCACTCGTCCTCATTGCAAAGTAGTACTTACTGATTCACGAGTTCCGTCGGTGCGAGATGTGGAAACAGCGGCCATCAATTAGAATCCGTTATATTCCCGCTGAACGACCCTCCAACCTTAAGTGCTATGCATTACTTTTAGAAGCCCACATACATTACTCGGTTCGGTTCGCTACCCCACAGCGCCTTATTACATGTTAAGAGGAAGATAAAGGAAGTTTAACAAGATAGTTGGCGTCTAGGCCTGTTCATTTAATTTCTTCTAGGCATAAGGTTTTCTTGATAACCCCACAGGGCGTTCAGTATGTTAACGCCTCTGGAGTAAATTTTACTTGAGTCCAGATTAATGCCCCGGAGTGATAATTAAAACATCTTCCTGTATGGCGAACAATAATAGAGGAATTCGTATTTGCATTTTAAGATTCGTTCTCCCTCCGGAAATGGAAATATTCACTCCCGCTTAACGCTTCTTTCGCAACAAAGCGATAAATATAAAAGCAGTTTTCCTCTCAAACATGACAAATAAAGAGCTCAAAAGCGGGACAAAGGTCTTCATCGCGGTATGGATAAAATCTGGAAGTTCCTCCGCGACTTCTGGTGTTTTATTCAGTATGATTCGGTCGTAACTTTCTTTTCGTCTATTTTGCGTACTATTAAAACTTATTACGATAATAACTGGAACGTTGTGAGCAGTGATCAACGACATGTATGTAATATGCTGACATCATAGTCAGCATGGGAAGCAGAGTAGGATATGTAGTTGAATAGGCAGATTTTTGCCGAGCATTAAAAGTGATCCCTAATCCATATTTCATGAAGATTGGTTATATTGCTTGTACAAATAATAATGTACTCCTCATAGAGGGTACTTCTTGACATCGTGAGCGCGTGTTGTATACCGTCAACTGCTTTAATAATGACTGGCTCTAGAGCGTTGCTGTCTTTATAGCGTCGGTATTTGAGCGACCCTTATTACTGCGTAAGTATTGATCTAACTGCTTTTATAACGTCTTTCTTTTTTGGCGCCGGCTGTTAACGCCTCCTCGCGTTAGGGAAGATCAAATGACCCGCAAATCCTCTCTGCCCGTTAGAGCGACGCATGCATTGTCCCAGCTGAGCCTAATTTCACTCCTTTGGTGGAGTCCGCCTTCCTTGACGGTCAAAGTGCCATTTCCCTCCGTCTCGCCCTCTCATGCGCTTTACAGGCAACTCTATTGCGTACTGAGTATCAACTGCTTTTATAACGTCGCTGCCTTTATAACGTCGATCTTTGACCGGTCTCTTGACCGACGTATTAAAAGCAGTTGACTGTATATCATTATAAAGAACATGAAATTGTGTACGTGTGGTCACGTGTTCAAGAACTGAATGGTTATGTCAAAGATAGGAGATATTAATGGAATAATTTCAGCTACAAAAGAGAGCATATATCAGCGCTCACACCTGAGTTCATATAAACTGCATGCAATAGCAAAATACTGGTTTTAATCATCAATATGATCGTCATTTCTATCGCGAGCAGTTGTAAAGAGATGTGGTAGAGGCTGAAGTGCATCAGTAAATCGGAAGGGCGTCAATCTAATAAGATAGGTCTTGCCCGTCTCCAAGCTGTCCTCAGTGAATTGAAATGTGATACTGAGCGCGTCAAGATATTGCTGGCAGCAGTACTCGCCCTCTTTGCAGCTGTTCGCGATAGAAATGACGATCACACCCATTACTACAACCGTTTTTTGCTATTGCATGCAGTTTCCATGTTTTCTGAAGTCAATGCTCTTAATGCTCAATTTAACACTAAAATTATTTCATGAATTTCTATATTGCGTATATTAGAGCAGCTTGAACTATGAAAATACGGTCACAAGTGCAAAATGTGATGCTTTTTCGAGTATTATATACCACACGTGCTCACGATATCCAGACCTAACCTCTCGAGGGGAGCCCATTATTATGTGAAACCCTGTAATTAATGTGGGAAAGGGTTATTAGATAGTTAAGTGCGCCAGTGGCAAACAAACTGTCCGCTTCATCAACGCTATGTTCGAACAAGTTTTAATCAAAACCATAGATCGCATAGTCTGCAAATTATTATCTTCTTGTTTTAAATGTCCTTTATGAATGGAGTAGGAAGAAATCGATTTAATCATAGCTTTGTAAGCGAGCATTTATTTCAGCATGGAAATTCATCGATTTCTAACTATTGTCCTTTAGTAATAATTGCATTGAAGTAGGCGAAAGGACTTGCAAGCTGCATCATGTTCATTCACGTTCGGATCACTAGCGCTTTTGAGACGTAGCGTAATTGGAAAAGTTGAGGAAGTAATTTTCTTCACCACTTGTCAATACTCGCCCGTCCATTTATTTAGTCTGTCCGGAAAACAAGCTCCGCTTATGATTGCTGCTACACAAACTGCGAGCAGGGAAGTGAAGTAATCGTGGAGAACAAAATGATGTCTATTGGATCTTTGTTAGTCGGTGGACTCCTTGGTATTGCGTCACTATGTGCTTTCTTTCTCAACATATTTGTTCTCATCGTCATGATCAAAGGCGGCTTCTTGGCAAGCGGCAGCAATGTGATGTATTTAATGGCATTCAATTTATTAGTCAGCGACACATTTCAACTCTCAGTTCATCTTCTCTATCAAGCTCCAGTGGCTGTGCTTCAGGTGAATTTGCTATTCTCTTCTATTTACAATTCTACAAAGGACATGCTTTTCCACATGTTATTCTAAATATTGCCTTTTTGAAATCAGTTTATGCGAAACATCTTGGGGAGTTGGCAGAAATCTGAAAACTAACGCAGTTATCACAACTGTTTATGTGATTGAAAAAATTTGCACAGTAAGGGTCACAGCGACTAAACCGGCAGCTTTACTTCCTGAATTTCTCCAACGAGCCATTTATCCAACCAATTACATGCATCATGTATTCAGCAGGCTGAGCTGCAGTTCACTGCATTATTGCAATTCACTCCCTTGAAGAGATACGATGAAGTTAATTTTTTATTTCAGGAAGATATTCATCCGCCGGTGGATATTGATCTCAGTAGAGTTGGTGGATTTATTAGCCTTTGGATGTGGAATAACGGTGGAATTATGCTCACTCTTCTCAGTCTGAATCGGTAACTTTGAATTGTATTTAATAATATGAATGAATCAGGAGCTGACATGCGCTGTAGAGAAATAACATCCAATTAGTCAAACTTCCTTCCCTTTTGTTCTTTGAGCTATTAGTCATCCACACAGATCGTGTGTCATGACGCTTAATTCTGCACACACACAGGGATGTACAGTTCTTTATCATTTCTTAGCTGAAAGTTCATTAAAGCGCCGTTTCTGCCAGCACGGAGCTGTTTCATTCAGCTTTAATTCTGATCGCAAAATTGCGATAATTATCTATTGCGATCTGGATGTGACCAAATTTCCTTTGCCAATCCTGTCAAAGCAATCCCTTCGGCGTACATCCTCGTTCTCAGGCGCTTGTTAACGAACAAAAAACGTCGCAAAGCTCACCTCAGACAATTATTGATGCCTGCTTCGACATACGGTACTGGTTGTTGTTGCGTAACAGCTTTTGCAATTAAACTCCGCCTGTACTTTAAGTAATTTAACTTTTCAATTGCAGGCTCGTGCAAATATGCTACCCAGAATTCGCTTGGATGTTTAACCGCAACAAAACTATGTTATTGTGTGCTACCGTTTGGCCCTGCTGTCTCCTGCTCACCATCATTTCACAATATATTCTGCCCTGCTGCGAGTACGTCCATTTTTCCGGTTGTGTGGGCTATTTTGAGAATTTTGACATTTGTTGCAATTCTCTTCTCGGGCGTTGAGCCTCGATATCTCGGAATTTTCCCACAGTTACTGTAATGCATTCAATTCGGATTGAAAATATACCATTTCCGCTTTAATAAGGATACTCACTCAAACAAAAAAGAAACTTCCCAAATTAAAGAAGTAGTTTTACTTGGAAAATTTTCTCCTTTAACTCAAAAATGTTCTTAGTAAAGTGAAAATGGTATAGTTGCGCAGTGGATAGTAGGACGCAGTTAATCCGACGATACTGTAAACTCGTATTTTTAATGCAAAAAATATGACCTTATTTTCTGAAAATTTTAAAATCTCTTTCAGATTTGTAGTTTCATACTCAGTATACAGCTATGCCTACCGGGCAGTGCCAAATACCACCAACTATTCGCTCAAGTTTGTTGATACGCCATCAAATTTCTTGTGCACTGTAGCAGTACTCATCAACTACTCTGTGGTAAAAGTAGCTATATTATCGTTCTAATTCCAATATAGGAATGAAGGAAGGAAACATGAAGTAGTGTGATCGAGTGTGCGAAAGCATATGGAGATGGCGAAGGGGGGTATAGAGAGCGTTCAGAGGGCAGAGGTAGGATTTTTCGGTAACTGTGGGGTGGCGTGCCCACTGCCTGAGGTTCATATTATTTCTATAAACCCCGTCTGGACCGGTTCTGCCATCCACCTTTATTGCTCCCAGGCCGTCAGGTACGTGCTAAAAAACAGTTACCGCTTTGAAATATACGTAAATTTATAATCACTTCCTTCCTAATTGCAACAGGAAAGTTTTCATAGCTCCTGTTAGACGAAAGGACTGGGTCAAAGAGACGGCACTAGTTCACCAAACCTTCCATGTAAAGGATTAGTAGACTATTACCGCTTAAATGAAGTTTAAATGTAAGCTTAACTCAAAGGGAATGATGAAATCCGATGCGCTCAAGAGTGTTTATCGTCACGCGACAGTGTTTTCTGTTGACGATAGATTGCCGAACCGAGGCGGACAGTTAAGGCGCGCGCATACCTAAGAATAAAAGGAAGCGCGAGTCATTTTCTTCCTTTTGATGCAAAGAGAAGATTTTGGTATTCACTTTTTGAGTCAAAAAGGAAGCTGACGCGTGAGTCAAAGGTATGCGCGCGCCTTTAGACATATCTACATGGAAGCGTACTCGTAAAAGAATTATATTGTGTTCTGTAGGTGTCTTGATCAATGCAATAAAATTCATCAGTCAATACCATTTGATAATTTTAAACAGCATTTGTAATTCTATTTTAACTCAGACGAATTATTGTTTTCCTGGGCGAAGCCGGATCAAAAATCATAAATATGCTCTCAATAACGAAAAAAATAATTTGAATAGCGCGACATGTTGCTTATTTTTGTTGGAATATGGTATTCGCTCCTATCATATTCTAAAAAAAAGAATCTTTCAGATATTCTACAAAGTTCGTACGACGCGACATAATCTCTTAAGTGGCTTAAGTGAAATACAACACACGAAACGAAGGCAAAAAGAATACCGTTTCGCGCTGCAATTTTTCTTAATATCGTCATTCTACACGATAGGCTGGATTAGTGTTCGAATATATCCGCTGATCATACCGTTCGATCAGCCGAAGTGGTTCTCAATCCTCGCCATAACGTCAGTCGTTAACTCATCAATCAATTCTCTTATTTATGTATACTATAATCCCGACATCAATAAGGCCTGTAGAAAGTTGATCGGAGCAACAGTTTCCAATTCGTCGTCCTACTCTGCGGTCAACGCAATCATTAAAGAACGCGAAACTACGCAGTAATCTAGCTGGCCTCAACTGACGATTCTTTTGTATGTGTGTATTTAAGTAATGCATAGAGTATACTTTGGGCAAATGTTTTAGCAATAAATGCAGCAGGTCCCCCTGCTCACTACCTGAGCATGCAATATCAGTTGCGGAAACAACTATTACCAGGGTAAAGCGACTCTGGTTACAACAGTAGTTAGGATTGTGACATGATAAGATGATATGAGATTTGGTAATTTTGAGGTTGCCTGAGAGCGATGGGACACAGAGGACTAGGGCGTCTTGACAAAGAAGAGTTTTATGAGCAACGTTTCAAGCGGCGGGCAGCCACAACGAAAGCTCGTTTCGCAGACGCAATAATTCATTTATTGTACGCTCAACTATTTGCTTTTTCCATTAGCCTTGTTTGTGATTTCTCGTACATCAAGATGACTGTGAGGAATGCTGAGGTATTTTAAAACTGAAATATGACTAAAATAATGCTACAGAATATTGTTACTAACGGTACAATGAAGAATGGAATAAATTATCGTTACTGTTGTCCTCTACTTCCTATATTGATTTGCTGAAGAGAAGAAAAGAGTACGCAGGCAGCCCCAAAAATTAGCATGACCGTTTGACCATCTGAACAGACGACTGGTTCATCTAACGTTGATTTAAATATCGCAAATTCCTTGCAAAGCCAAATCATTAAGCATCAGTTTACAATGCTGCGGCCGAAAGTGGTCCATCCGCAATATACGCAAAATTTGATTTTAAAAGTGCGCCCGGTCAAGCATTTGATAGCGTGAAATTTAAGATGTGAAATGGTCCCAATTTCGACCCCACTCGACTTTCAACTGAGATTGGCTTCTTTTTGATCTACAGCAACCAAAGTAGTCAAATATCAATCAACTTAATGCTCATCGGATAGACTGGCGATTTAACTCAGCCTCATTTTTACACAGACATAGTCTTGTGACTGTCATTGCTATTCCAATGCGTTTTGTCATATATTCCACCAGATAAGTTTGCAGCAGTTCGTGGATATGTTCAGGCATTTGCGATATTTGCTGAATCTCCGCAAACTTTGTTTTATGCCTGATGTTATTGGCATTATACGTAATTTTTGTGTTCTGACGTCTGCTTCTAAAACCTGCTGACGATTTGGTCAAGACCCAAAACTGTCAAAGTAATTCTTAAAAAATGTGGACTGAGCGAACCTGTATCTCAAAGATCATCCCTGTGTTACTCATTCCCAGCAAACACTGCAATCGACACACTATTAAGAGATAGCAACGGATCGGCAAAGTTACTGCTATCCATTTTGTTCCTCAGCTTTTCGTTACTTAACCAGCTATGATCACATTACTTTCAAATAGTTGAGTCAGTTATTGACTTCTTCTTACAGCACACAAAATCTGATTTCCATTTTCAATCATGTGCATTTCTTGAATAGTATGCATTAGACGTTTTAATGCAATTTTATAATAAAAAACAAATAAATTGCAGAGCTGCTGACAAATAAACAAGGAACTTAAAACCTCTATCCAATAGTTACATGATTCATACATTTAAAAAATTCCTTTCAAATTATTGGTGACGACACATCGCGTTGACAAGAGGAGTGTCAGTTTGTTTTGCCAAACTACACGTACGATTCGCACGAAAACTGATCAATTTCGATCAAATCACAACGCATTGATCACTTTTTGGAAGTTAGCAGTAGTCGGCGGTGACGTTGAAAACTGGTTGAAATTTCCCGGTTAACTTATGATCTTTAGAATAACGTGTTAAAAAACCGGCTACGCCTTCTACCTTAAAAGAGCGTCATTCGTTGAGAAGAACAACCTAACTGTTTCTTTGCATCACCGCTGCGCTGCCTTTCAACTCTCCACTCGAAACACGATCAAGTCTTCAAAAACCTTCCCGAAAATGTTGCGACTTTTGTGTCTCCTCCTCGCCATGGGCTCGTGTGTTTTCGCAGCGATGCGAAACGACTCAGAAGTTCGCCATAACAAGTGCCAAGATGTCCAGTCGAACATCTACGGCTACGAATTTGAAACGCTGACTGGTGAAAAACAAAATTTGACCAAGTACCGCGGCAAAGTGCTCCTCATCATTAACGTCGCTACTTTCTGCGGTAAGCATTCAATAGAGTAAACATTATTTAATAGAGAGCAGAAACGTTTGTCGGTAGTGAATGCTGCGTTTGCCGTTGAATATAACATGACACTGAGCAAGTGGCTTGCATGTTTCGGAGTTACTCGAAAGCGACTATTGTAGATTGCAATAAGAAAATAACAATTTTATCGTGTAACCTCTCAATTCATATGATGATAATTACAATTATAATCAGTTTTTTTATTTGAGTGAAATTTGAGTAACAGTGAGAGTTGACGGTCGCAGCTTTCTGGTCGTTAGGTCATCAAAAGTTGTCTCAGTGAGTTTGTCTTTATTGAAAATAAAACATCAATGTTTTATGTGCAAAGTGGTTAATTTTTTTGCAAATTTCGGTTCTTTTCATACACTCTGGTCAGATATTCATATTGATCCAGTATATTTTATGTCGATGGTTTCAGGCTACACCGAGCAGTACAAGGACTTTAATCAAATAATGGAGAGAAATCCGGGAGTTCAAATCTTGGCGTTCCCATGCAATCAGTTCCATATGCAAGAACCGGGACGAAACGATGAGATTCTTCATGGACTGAAGCACGTCCGACCTGGCGGCGGTTGGGAGCCGAGCGCAAATGTCCACATTTATGGAAAGATCGAAGTCAACGGAGAACATGAACATCCGATGTACACATTCTTGAAGGTAGCTACCACTTTCTCTTCAGATTTTTTGAAATTTAATTATTTTTGAATTTTTCTCTTTCAGAGCACGTGCCCACAAACATCGGACAAGATTGGTAACCGAGATGTTCTCTTCTGGGATCCGATCAAGGGTAGCGATGTCGTGTGGAACTTTGAAAAGTATTTGATCGACAAAAAAGGCCGACCACGTGTTCGCTTCTTCCCGGGCACCTGGAACAACGGCAAGCGAGTGGAGGAACACTTCCAAGAGCTTCTCAATGAGGAGGACTAACTTTTACATTACTGATAGTAATAACTGTTCGTTGAACTATAATCATACTTGATATGAAAATATGTTGGCAGTATTGCTTATGTCGAAAAATGCGGGTACAAAGTGTTATTTACGATTTGATTTGCTGTTTGAAAGGTTGCTAGTTTGCTGAGAGCTCTCAAGTTATTTTGAACGAAGGTTTCTGCCTTATACTTTAGACTGAATAAAATGTACAGCTTAAATAATGTCTCACGCATTGCATATAATCAAAACTGCAGAACTGTCGTTACAGAGGAACTTTCCTTTTGCGATCATACTGAATGTAGTTTAAAAAGGCGTTTGAATGACGTGTTTCGAGACCCGCTTTTGGAATGGATTGCGCTGAGGTGACGTCAATTGAAAGGACGATGACATTGCAGAAACCGTAACCCTTCTTTCGCGTGTGATAGTCACCAGTCTCAGTCCCAATACAACGGTGATAAGTGAATTTCAAAAGTTTCAGCATTCGTCTCTCTGCTTGAATCCTTCATTTGAACCCTTTCTGCGAAGCAAAACATGGCGTAAGTGTCCTCATTTCATATTTAATGTGGTTTTATTTGCTTACATTTCGTAGATAGCATTTTCGGTTGTGACACGTGTTTAACATTAGTACTTTTCGATAAGCAATGAACAGAATGAAGATTTCACTTGCAAACTATTCAGTTTTAAATTTTATTCAGTGATTGCGCACACAGTATTTGTGCCTCGAAGCATGGATTCCTTGTTTCTTTTTAAATTTTCTCGTTTCATTGCCAAATGGCGCATTGTCATCCTAATGGCTCACTAGAATTATCGACCTGAGATGAGATGACGAAATTTGCGATTGCTACCTCGACTACAAAAATATGCCTAATAGACTTGAAATTACGAACAAAACACTTTTTTGAAACTTTTATCCTTGCATTTACTCGGTAATACCTTTGATATTGCCACATTAGCTTTGAGGCGATAATTTTGTAAGGCTCATTATTAGGCGCCTTTGTTAAAACATTTCGATTGTTAATAATTCTGTTAAGGGAAGCTTCATTTCATGACAAATTTTGTTTCATAATTTGATATTTCGTGAAGAAACCCATAATTTCGACCCCATAGAAGCCAGTTCAGTCTATTATACGCCGAAACCTTATATTTATTGTATAATTAGGATCAATTGTTGAGAATACAGCAGTTACGCGTAAAATATTCACTGACTGATTGCATCATAACTTTTAATGAACGTCTTGTAAAACTGAAAAAGAGAGGTAAAAGTGTATAACGAATTTCATAATGCAGCGACGACAAACAGAAGAAGACCGATGAGTTGGCGACGGCGATTCTCAAAGACAAGGTCAGGCCAAACCGCCTAATCGTCGACCAGTCTGTCAACGATGACAACTCGGTCGTTGGATTGTCTCAGGTGTGACAAACCTTTACTTTGATTTCTGCTTCTTCAGTAATTGTCTAGTAAATGGAAGCTGGTGCTTTTGTGATACTATTGGAGTCTTTATGTACAATATCTTGCTCATTTTAGATGCAAATATTTTCGTCTTAAATTTTCTAATGCTAAAATGGCTAAATTCTAAAAAATAAATACCAGATGACTAGGGCTGTAACGGGGACGGGGAATTCGGAATTCCGGGGACGGGGAATTTCGGGGACGGGGACAAAGTCAGATTCCGGGGACGGGGAATTCCGGGGACGGGGACAAATTCAGATTCCGGGGACGGGGACAAAATGAAATTCCGGGGACGGGGACAAAATGAAATTCCGGGGACGGGGACGGGGAATTCCCCGTCCCCGTTACAGCCCTACAGATGACTCGATGTATAAAACCAACACTAATTGTATAGACCGTATTTGATTTTTTCTGTGTTCCAGGAGAAGATGGATGAGCTGCAGCTGTTCCGCGGAGACACTGTCATTCTGAAGGGTAAAAAGCGAAAGGAAACTGTCTGCATCGCGCTGCCCGACCCCGCGTGCGCCAACGAGAAGATTCGCATGAACCGCTGCGTTCGTAACAACCTTCGCGTTCGTCTCGGCGATGTCGTTAGGTGAGCAAAACTGATGCCGTGCTGTCCTGAGGATATACTCTTGAGATTTCTTCATTAATAATAGAAAAACCGGCAGCAAATTTCACTTGCTATGAATCATAAGTGATTCTCGAGTTACACGTGTAGCAGAGCTATGAACTGTTGGATGGGTTATATCTTTCAGTCTTCACTATTGTCTTTACTGATGCCAATATTCGAGTAGTATGCGTGTAAACCGTGAATACCCGAAAATCGTCCTTTAGCTGTCTACAATTCTCATTGATAAAGTCGAGTTGTTAATATTGGTCAATTTTTGTTAGGCGAGCGTCAAAGTCTCGATAAATGAGCGACTTAAAGTTTCGAACCTCTCGATTTTTGAGTAATCGCTGTAATTCATAAGACTGCAGAGGAAGCGGAATATATCCAGCGAGGATTCTTCAGACGCCCCCCTGAGATTTCCCTATTTCAGCTCTCACTTATTGTCTGACCTTAACGTTGTATTGTTTTTGCAGCATTACGGCCGCGCCGAACGTTGGCTACGGTACTCGAGTGATGATCTTACCGATCGATGATACCATCGAAGGACTGACAGGGTAAGTAGCTTCCACTCAGTTGCTTTGAACGTTTCGTTCGGCTAATTTTGACTATAAAGATCTTTTGAAATATCGTCTGTAGCCTATAAATTTTCAAAAATTGAGGAACAGTAACAATATATTTTAAAGGTTTGCGGGCTGACTAAACGGGCAGAAAAGTAAGGTAAAATACAAGTTGTTGACATATTTTTTCAGAAATCTGTTCGAGGTATTCCTCAAGCCATACTTCCTTGAGTCCTACCGCCCACTGTATAAGGGCGACATTTTCACGGTCAATGCCGCTATGCGCACTGTCGAGTTTAAGGTTTGTTGATGGATATTTTTCTTGCATGAGGTTGACGCATATGTTCACTATTTGCCTTACTTGAATAATTTTATCAACAGCTTAAAAGCTGTATATTATTGTTGCTCATGCTGAAGTTTGATGGATCGAGGGTTTGTTTTGGCGATTAAATGCGCGTTCTCGATTTCTCATGAAACGCGCGAGTAGGACACAAACTGTTTTTTGTATTCAATCGCAACATTACCTTAATGAAGCACTTGAATAGTATCAATCATAGAATTCCGTCTAATCTCGTCGCTAATTATAGCAAAAAATGATTATTCATTGTATCGGTTCTATGTTATCTTTTATCAGTAAAATCTAAATAATTGAGCTTGTTTGCAGGTGGTTGAAACGGATCCGTCGCCCGCTTGCATCGTTGCCCCCGACACGGTCATCCACTGCGAAGGCGAACCGATAAAACGAGAGGTATGATAGAATTTCGTTTTGGGATCTATCTCACAAGCTCTCGGTTACTGATATCTGAATTCAGCTGGTCGAATACAATACTAAAGCCTTTTATGACTTCCTGGGTCATATTACGAACGTCTGAGAGAAATAATCTTTTGTTATCTGAAGACTGCGACCCGCAAAGATTTAATTGATATGAATAGAATGTGGAACAGAGAAACTTATTTGAATATTTCAGGAAGAAGAGGAAGGACTGAACGACGTCGGCTACGACGATCTGGGTGGCGTGCGCAAGCAGTTAGCGCAGATCAAGGAGATGGTCGAGTTACCCCTTCGTCATCCGCAGCTCTTCAAGGCTATCGGCATCAAGGTTCGACTTTCCTCCTGTTTAAAGCCTCTCATCATAATTCGTCAGTATCCCAATATAATCTGTATTATCATTGAATTTCGTCAAAAATTCTTTCGAACTGAATGTAGAGAAGACGAATTGCTATGAAAGATCGTGTGAAAGCGGCGTCTAGCCTGTTTCTTTTAAACTTTGACTCTGCGAAGATTTTAAAGCCTGACTATTATGAATTGTTGATTGGGTTTGATGGAGATTTGTTTCAGCCACCTCGCGGTATTTTGCTCTTCGGCCCTCCCGGCTGCGGTAAGACGCTCATCGCTCGCGCCGTCGCCAATGAGACTGGAGCCTTCTTTTTCCTCCTCAACGGTACGTTTATTTAATACAGTTGAAGTGATATAGAAAGCTGTATCTTGGAATGCAAAGTTATTGAGCGAATTTTCATGACTCATCATGCAGGAACTTTTGAGTATAGTGACTTTTCTTAACGATATGCTTACTAAAACTGTCAATGGGTGGGTTTCACATCGCGTACTTTAGCTAAAGTACGCCATGTGAAACCGGCCCATTGACTACTGCACTAATCTCAAGATATATTTGCTGTTTATGAAAAGCTGCAAACCACTCGTCCTGATGCATTGTAAAATAGCAATTTGTACTGTTAAAAAATATTGAAAGTGAGTTGCATACTTTTAGGTCCGGAAATCATGAGCAAGATGGCTGGTGAGTCTGAATCGAATTTGCGCAAGGCATTCGAGGAGTGCGAGAAGAACGCCCCGGCTATTCTCTTCATCGACGAAATCGACTCGATCGCTCCCAAGCGTGAAAAGGTTCGTTATGAGCGTCATAATATCTTCGTCATCGTTAATGCGCCGTGGTGCAATGGATAAATCGTTAGGTTGTTAATTTTGTCGACGCTGGTTCGACTTCAGCTGCTGCAGTGGTCTATGATGCTCACGCGTGTATTATCAGAAAAACTTCCGTGTTAGATAACATGTGACTGAGACCTTTTTGCAAGCGCGTCGAAATGGCGTTTGAAATAGTTTTGTTAGGATAAGAAGCGGATTGCTGTCCTGTAATTAAGCGGAATAATTAAACCGCTTCATTAGAGTACAGCGCAGTAATACGATTACTCTTTATCTCAGCTGCTAATAATGCGCGTTTCATTATTTCAATTTGCGATTATACATTTTATCTGCAAATTGTCAAGGGTCAATAATTTATTGTTTCCAAATGGAACAGCCGTTAAATACGTACACATATCAACTCAACCGTTGTTGAAGCAGAAATATTTTGTTGTTAAACCTTCAAATGAGTTCATTAAACAATGGAGTAAATGAGTGATTGCAAATTTTCAGTAAAATAAAGTATACCATTAATTAATACAGAAAAGTATTTAACAAACAAAATCAATACCACTTACGTGACCTTCTTAACTATACTAAACGCCGTTTAAATTGCAGACGCACGGCGAAGTGGAGCGACGTATCGTCTCTCAGCTGCTGACGTTGATGGACGGCCTGAAGCAGCGTAGCCACGTGGTCGTCATCGCCGCCACCAACCGTCCGAACGCCATCGACGGCGCTCTCCGTCGCTTCGGTCGCTTCGATCGCGAGATTGACATCGGCATTCCCGACGCCGTCGGTCGGCTCGAAATCCTTCGCATTCACACGAAGAATATGAAGCTCGGAGATGACGTCGACCTCGAACAGGTTCGGCTATTTTTATTTACCATTCTTCTTTGAGATTTGAAGGAAGACATTTTAGGTGGCGAACGAGGCGCACGGGTACGTAGGTGCCGACTTGGCGTCGCTCTGCTCGGAGGCGGCGCTTCAGCAGATCCGTGAGAAGATGGACCTCATCGACCTCGAGGATGAAACCATCGACGCAGAGGTTCTCAACTCGCTTGCCGTCTCCATGGAAAACTTCCGCGTATGTTTCAGTTTCTTTTCCCTTCCCCTTTTTCTGCTCAATACGAACGAATACTATGAAAACGATTTGGTTATTTGACACGATAAAAGACTGATTGATTTGCAGTTCGCCATGGGAAAGAGCAGCCCGTCGGCGCTGCGCGAGACGGTTGTCGAGACACCCAACGTCACCTGGGATGATATCGGCGGTCTTCTGAACGTCAAGCGCGAGCTTCAGGAGCTTGTCCAGGTGCGTTTTGTTTATTTAATTTGTTACCTCACTTCTTCTCTGGAATTAGATGACTCGTATGCCTCGCTACATGTCGATTTTTGAATATATGCTCTTTCACCAATATTCGCCACTTTTGCATTCGAATTCGTCAACTTTGCGATTTATTTTGTAACGTTTGGATTCCATTAGAACGCGAGTTTGACTAAATGGATGCTCTCAGACGTTGAGAATCTTTTCGAAAGAAACTACCCAGTATCTCAAACTCTCCACCTTAACTGTGAATTGGCTTAGCGAGCACCTCTCACCCTGAACATTTGCACCAATAACGAGTGATTGCTTGAATAAAACACATTGATCATTTCAGTATCCGGTGGAACATCCAGAGAAGTACCTGAAATTCGGCATGCAGCCATCGCGCGGCGTCCTCTTCTACGGCCCGCCGGGTTGCGGTAAGACGTTGCTGGCGAAGGCCATCGCGCACGAGTGCCAGGCCAACTTCATCAGCATCAAGGGTCCCGAGCTGCTCACCATGTGGTTCGGCGAGTCCGAGGCTAACGTTCGCGATGTCTTCGACAAGGTGCGTTGTTGTCGATGGCTGTTTGGATATTGCTATATGCACTATTGAAAATTTAGCCAGATTTTTTCGATGTGTAACATAATGTGGGTCATTTTGCTGCTTTTATAAGTTGCTTCATTCGTCGTCGTTTCGCACGATTACCTAGAGTTTTCTTGCATAGTATCTGTCTTTCTGAAAGTGGGCTCAGTTTTTTTGACTATGTAGAATAAACTTTTGTACATTATACCTCACATAGTTTCTGAAAAAAGCTTGCGGACTATTGTAGCGGATTCCTGAAAGATTGTTTTCAGGCTCGCGCGGCAGCCCCGTGCGTGTTGTTCTTCGACGAATTGGATTCGATCGCGAAGGCTCGTGGTGGAAACGTTGGCGACGCCGGTGAGTTGCTCGATCCATTCATTATTTGGTCAAATATTTATATGCTCGCATGCATGTGTATCGATTGTTGGTGAACGAATTGTAGTCGATTGATTTACAGGCGGCGCCGCTGACCGCGTCATCAACCAGATCCTGACTGAGATGGACGGCATGTCGTCGAAGAAGAACGTTTTCATCATCGGCGCCACCAATCGGTGCGTTTCGTTGTTTATCAGTGATTATGGCTAGTTTTATCAGTCATTATAGTTTGTATTATCGCGTTTCGTTCTTTATCAGTCGTTATGGCTAGTTTTATCATTGATTATAGTTTGTATTTTCGATGATTACAGTGATAAAAATGTCGATTATTTCAGACCGGACATCATTGACTCTGCCATCCTGCGCCCGGGCCGTCTCGATCAGCTCATCTACATCCCGCTGCCCGACGAAGCCAGCCGTGTCTCCATTCTCAAGGCCAATCTGCGCAAGACACCTGTCGCTGCGGTGCGTCCTTCAAAACTTCTAATGTCCATTTTGCAACTGTCGAAACCATTTATTGCTCTTATAGTTAGCTATCTTTGGTCGAAATATGATTTGATTGATTGATTTCTATTAAGAAATGCTAGATCACGACTTATTATAATTCTGGTTCATATCGATAGCGATCGATGGGATTGAATTGCGGTGGAATGAGCTTGATCAGTGTAAAAACACACAAGCGTCTAACACTAGTACAAAATATTTAACTTTTATCATATATCACCTTAGGAAATGCAGCCTGCTCGCCTCAATAAAGGCGTCCGTGTATGATTTTATATGGTGATATTCAGTAGATATGAAATATTTTGTACTGGTGTTAGGGGCTTGTTAAAACTTGTGATTGGTTCAATGGAGGCATTTAATGAAATACTGTTGATTATTGACCTTTCTGAATAGTGATGATGCCTTTTCAGGAGGTCGACACGACCTTCCTCGCGAAGAGCACGGTAGGCTTCTCAGGCGCTGACCTTACGGAGATCTGTCAACGCGCCTGCAAGTTGGCGATTCGCGAAAGCATCGAACGCGATATCAAGCTCGAGCGCGAGCGTCAGGAACGTCAAGCCAAGGGCGAGCAGCTGATGGTAAGTGCAATTTCGCCCTTTTTTCTCCTCTAACGGTCGTGATTGATTATTATCCATTTCGGTCAATTATTTGAAAGCAGTGGGTGATAGTGTAAATAATCTCAAAATGTACCAATTTCGTCGATTCTGATTCTCTTTTTAAATCTCATTAAAACCCTTCGTTTTAATACAAATCTTTTCATATGATTTCAATTATCACGCCTCTAACGGATGGATGC
>NIUQ01003546.1:0-16995 GCA_002796945.1 Plectus sambesii
CGGTGATGTTGCAATCACGCAAAAATTGTTCGACTGCTTCGCCAGAATACCGCCTACTTTTCACGCCTCATATTATTTTTGGTAAAGTTGCACGCATAATTGATGTGCGAAAAGTCGGATTGGTCGCTAATAATGTCACAGATTGCATAGAAAATTATCCATCAAGGATGATAGCGAGACGCGAAGAGTATATGGTAGTCTAGGGAAGCCGTCCTCTGATTCGGGTATAATGCTGTAAAAATTCCGTTACCTGACTTCTGGTGTACGTATTAGCTTGGTCTTCGAGGCTTATTACGGCGTGGCTTAAGTTTTTGCGTTGCGCCAGAGGAAAGACAGAACATGCTGTAAAGTGCTTGCGTCCGCTGTAACAAAAATACGTCACAAGTCTTTGCACAAAATTTCGCGTCATAAGATGTGCACCAAAGGTCATCACAAGGAGAAAATAGCGGCATTAAAGTACAAAGCTCGAACTTAAACAAATCGACAATAGCTGGAGATCTTACTGAGTCGCTGTTGACGTCACAGCGTCAGGAAAGCCTGTCAATTCTTCACAGAGCAAAAATTCAATTGATAGATCAGTGAGCATGTTTATTCTTTCCTTTGGGACAAACTGCCCGTTGAAAGTCGGTGAACCAACCGAGCAGTCGACCGGTTCCAGCAGCCGCAACGTCATCAGCTGCGTCACAAAGCAAGCATTGCGAGTGGCATAAAACTGCAGTTATTTTTGATCAGTCACTCTGGCTTCCACGAAAGAATTACGAATTCGACCTCTGCAAAAATGTTGAGGCTATTCGTAGCTGCTGCTCTTCTGACGCTACTGTCCAGCTCTAATGGTGAGTATCTGCTGAATTTTGTTGACTTCAGATGATGAGGCGATTATCATTTAGGACAAGTGCTGCAAAGGTTCGCGAAGCCAGCATCATTCTGCATGCCTACTGAGCCTCAAATGGAGGGACCATACTATGTTCCAAACTCGCCGATGATAAATGGCACGCTGTGCCAACATACAGGGTAAGCTGTGGATGAAATTGATCACTTAGAATGCAACGGTCTCCAATACTGTTCGTCTAAATGTGAACAAATTGGTAAAAAGAATAAACATCAAATCAGACGTGAACACATTCATATAACTGGGATGGCGCGATGCCACCCTCCGTTCCCCCAAAGATTCAGACTCCTATTGACTTCCGTGCTCGGTTCTTTCACCCCAATCAACTTCTTCTTCAGACCGTCGGTCTTCCGTTTGTACATGTCTGGCCAGATTGTCAGTGCGGAAGACTGCACAACACCGGTTCCTGCCGTTATCGAAGCGTGGCAAGGTAACTTTATCGTTTATTTGTCAAACAAACTGTAGGATAGAGTATTTCAGCCAATGAAGTCGGCAACTACAGCCAATTCAATTTTGGGGATAGAACGAATTTCGTAAGTTGGTATTCCATGTTGGTGCGCATGGTTTCAGAATTTGCTCCACAGTCTAGGGTCAATTTTTTACTTGCGGTTTGCTACGCTTGCCAGGACCAAAACTTAAGCCGAAAGACAATAATAATTATAATAGCTCGATGACTTGCTATTGAGTTGAAGAAGACCGAAAAGGTTCGGAGAATGATAAGCTTGCAATTTTTCGATTTCACAATTGAAAAGTTTTATGATGAAAACTCCCCGGAGAGGGGCAACGAGATTTTAACACAGAAATTGCGCGTAAAGTAATAACATTATCGCTTAATTAATTTCAGGATTGTCGAAGGACAATTAATACAGACCAGCAGGGGCGCTACGATTTTCAAACAACATTCCCTGGACGTTACTCGCTAGGCGGCTCCTACCGTCCGGCACATGTCCACTTCAAGATCACTCCTCTCGACTCGCAATATGGAGGCATCTTGACCACGCAAGTCTACTTTGAGCACGGTCTCTTATCTCCTTCGTCGCGTTGTCATATTGTCAATGGGCGCACTTTACAGACGTATATCTCGGCGAGTTTGGTCAATATTCTACCGTCGTCTTGCCTTTAATTAATCGAAATGACTTTCAATCGTTCGAAACCCAGTGGTTCGTCTACATCAAAAAGGGTGGGAACGGCGAATGGGAAGGTGGCATGGATGGTTCCGCCAACGGCGGTCCCCCCAACGGCGGCGGTGGTCCGCCCCCGGGCTGTCCGACTGGTCCCGTTCAGCCGAGTCAGGCAAACCAAGGGCAGCAGAACGTCCAACGGCCACAACAGCAGGGTGGTCAGGCGGGAGTCGTACAACAGAATCAGGTGAATCAAGGGCAGCAATACGCTCCATGGCAGCGACAGACACAGCCGCAAACGCAGCCTCCCTACCAACAGCAGCAGTATTTGTCTGGAGGAAAGTAGTCATCGGTGTTGTCATTAAGGTTGTGCCTATCACCACAACCGCGGAACGTACGCATTTTCTCAGCGCTATATCAGTAGCTATGCCTTTCTTCGTACATCGGTATCCGAGAAAGTTCATCATACTCATATTACATCCAGTCCTGTATTTGTAGACTTTAGAATGGTATTATGAAATAGTTTCAATAAATTATTCGCACTGCATCGGCGTACTTGCTATGAACTTATTTTCACGCATGGATTTAATTACTGAGGGTAAAAGCTGAATCTCGCAAACCGCTGAACAGAGCGATCATCACGATGTCCCTTCGTCCACGAAAAATGTCCGATCGAAAGCTGACTGTTTTCTCGCAATATCTTTCAAAACGTCAAAACAGTTGATTCAGTCCCTGGCTTGCTGCCTGGCTCTGTAGGTTGAAATGGCGCATTGCCGTATCGAAAAAATGAATATAAACTTTGACATCTACTCTCTATATCGAGTTCATTGTTCTCGCACCAAAAAACTATTTATTGTTTACTAAATGAACTGTTCATGGAATTCTTTGAAGTATTTCATAAGATTCCCGTCCAAAATTTCGAGACCAAAATGTCGAGGCTTGCTATTTATTGCAGGCTTGCCCTTGCTCGTATACTTATCAACGAACTGAACAATGTCTTCCAAATCATGCGCGCAAAATTCAGCTTAGAATGGAAAACGATTTGTGAAAAGCAAAAGATCCATACGATAGGGGTAAACTAGTGATGAACGATTAAATAATGAAAGATGAACAAAGATAATGGTGAATGTAAAGACAAAAGTAAAGGCGAAAGAAAGTACGAACAGCTGAAGTCGGACAAGAAGATGATGCGTAGGCGTCTATTGCAGGGATGGAGGCAAGAGCATTGATGATGTCATGGCGGTCAGCCGGGTACTTTGTATACTGGTCAATCGGCCGTTTGCCGCGCATTATTACCGCGCATTCACCATTTACAGTGAATGCGCGATAATAATGCGCGCCGTTGCTTATATTTATTTTTTAAATTGGCAGCTCTATTTACAATTAACCTCGATAAAAATTCAACTTGATATTTGGTATCTTCGACTTCTCTTACATCCAATTTTTCTCGTTTCAACATTTCGGTCCCTCCGCATTTCATTCCCACAACATTTTGGTCTTCACATTTTGACCCTTTACTCAGTGAACTCCCTTGAGATGATCGCGTTAAACGTGGAAGACCACGATGATTGCGGTGGCGCGGAAGGTTGCGACGTGACATATACCGACAAGCGCAATATTCTACGACCTTGATGACGTTAGAGAGACGCAATGTAGTACACTCTCTAAATCTTAGTTCACTAAATTAGTGAGTTCATGGAATTCGCTCCAGCAGAAATTTCATTGTTTTATGGAAATTATTCAAGGAAAGTTTGTTAACAATGGAGGGTGTCGAACTTGATCCAGCGGATTGCGATGAAACTTGGCGTGCATGGACTACTCCTAATATAAACTGTAAAAGTGCTAGACAAAACTGCTTAATCGATATTGGGGCAGAGAACGGACCCTTCAAACTATTCGAGCGCTCACATGCATCGCTGCCCAGATCTAGGGTCTTGCACGCGATCTCGTAATCGCTGACAGCACGTTGCGCGCAATAATTGCGAAATCATTTGCAGACGAAAAGTTTGAAGATAAATAATTCTTGTGATGCGAGACTGAATTCAAAGCGGCTTTTGCATCTTTTAGAGGAATTTTTAAGTTACATTTTCTTTTTTAAATGAACAGAATTGATCCATTTTTCGTCATTTTACACTACTAAAAAAATGCGAGATTTTGCCCTGCACAGACGGGCAGGCGCTTCGAATGCATTTGCTTTGCTTGCAGTTAAGATTTGATAGATAACTTGCTCAGGGCTGCTATGCACTCAGCTTGAATAACCGAAACAATTAAAGAATTAATTATAAACCCGTGGAGAGTCTACGTAGTGCCATGAAAGGAATAACAAATATTTTATTGCTCGGCCAATCGATTCTCGACAACGTTCTGAGTGCGCGAGAACGCGCACTTCCTTCACAGAGTAACTATGTCAGAGTTGTGCCCACAACCGGTGGAAATGTAGCTTTCGTTTTCATCCTTGACCGGTAAATTCAGAGCAGCGGTAATTAGGTTACACCGCCGGACGGATCGCCGTAAAATGTCCTGGCGAACATCTCACTCGTCTAGGCAACACGCATTAACATTATAAAATGTATAAAAGGTTCAGGCGGACGCATTTGTGAGGCGACAAAAGGAATTAACCTCTTCCGCATTCCGAAGTGAAACTCTACTTTCTTTAATGATGGATTTTTTGTTCTTTTCATAGTAGCATGCTTTAGCAAAACTACAAAAAAGTTTGATTTATCATTAAAACGCTTTAGATAGCTTCATTCACATTCCACTCTAAAAAATTTTAAATGTCATCCCATTATTTTAACCTTTTTTTCTTATTTTACTCTTGCCATCTTGGCAAACACCAGCAATGGTATTCTCCACACACTTCTCCCAACATATAGCATATGCCTTTCTACTTAGTTAGCGTCACTGATTACGTAATCGAATAAATTAAATAAAAACAGTTTAGGCATAAATGCGCGTCTATCAATCTTGTTCATAGAGGAGCTCTTTAGTTAACGACTTGCATTTTCTTTACATTTTAGTGATTTATTTGCTTCGCGACAGGCGGGAATACGTAAAAATTTCGCAAAAATGCGAGTTATGATATGCTAACTCATTCTCTCTCCTCTCTTTCTTTCACTGATTTTGTATTTAGATAACAGCGGTAATCATGTTCTAATCGTCGGCCAGGTGCGCTCGTGATTATGCAAGTTGCAATGCAGCTTCTTGCGGTAGCATTACTGCTCTTCCTTCACCGCATTCAGTCTGTATTTGCGGGAGTGTGCGATGAAACGTCTGTTCCCACTCAAGTAAAGATATCCAAGGACGGATTGCTGCAGTTGGGATGCAAGAGACCTCTCTGCTTTAACGATGAGAATGAAAAACACCGAATGAAAACTGTAAGAACAAAAATGCTCATGTTAAATAGGAATTGTCAAATTTTGCCAATAGATTTCATTTCAGTTTGGGATCGGCGATTGGGGAGTTAAATAATAGATTTCATAACCTTAATTGTTTTTACCATGCAAATCCGTTCCTTTCGCACAAACAAGTGTCTGCGGTGGGTATCACTGCTGGCATGATTTCATTATTGAAGGTCTGCGTCAACACCACATGGACAACATCTTGTACTGTCCAACAGCAATGGTTCGGCGGCATCGTGCCAGGTGGAAAAATGTATGACGCATGCTTATATTGTTAAAGTATACATCGCCAACAGAGCTTTTATCGAAATATTTCACCATATAGTCAAACCCGGGTGTTAGGAGAATGTGAGGGAACTCAAAAGTTCTTTTCCAGATTTCACTCTTATCTCTCTTATGAATTTATAAAGGTCTCAGGTCACTGACAGATAGTTACTTTCGTATGACGAAAAAGTAGAGTATTCAGTTCTCGTTTATGGGCGTCAGCGGTAATTTTATTTATTTCGCATAAGTTAGTTTTCTGTGCATATACCGTAAATCCTCTAATAATCGCCCAGGGCGATTATTATTTCATAAGGGGTCTGAGAGAACATTTTTTTCTTTCAATCGTCATTTTATTTTATAAAAGCGCTCATAAATACAAAGATTATGCGTTCTCAGTACTAGAATTTGAATAGGGATTCAGTGTTGACCTGCACTGCACAAGTCTTTAATGTTTTAACCACTCTGAGGGGGGCGATTATTGGAGGGTGGGCGATTATTAGAGGGTGGGCGATTATTAGAGGATTTACGGTAATGGTATAAAGGCATGAAATCTTAGAAGCTCCTCGCACTGCAAGTCAAAATATTTACTTGAAATCTTGATTCTCATGTAGGTTCCAGCATAATAGCTAAGGGTATAAGAAATGATGCGTTTCAGTAAGTGCTGCTGGAATGAAAAAATGAAATATGTGGCTACGGTAACCGAACTGATGTTATATCCCAATGACGAATTCGATGGAGAGGAGATACAGGATGTAAACAAACAGACAGCCTTCTACAATGTCATTTCGAATATACGCAAGATTAAAGACATCAACGAAAAGTGAGTGTATAACAAGGGCAGAAGGCAGTGGTAATGATATGAATACTGACGGGCAGGCTTATTGTCAGACTTTTCTGAATAGAAACCTGTGAGCTTATGTATGTTTAAGTACAATGACCACGTACTCTTACCGTTTATATTTTATTTAGGGCAATTTTCAAGCCAAAATAATATCCAGCTTAAGTTTAATAACTTCCTTACTACAGTGGAAACTGGATATACAGTCAATTGCTTTTATAACGTCGGTCAAGGGACCGACCAAAGACCGACGTTATAAAGACAGCGACGTTATAGAGTCAGGCGTTATAAACGCAGTTGACTGTAGCTGCTCTAATGTTATAGTTTCGAATAATATTCATAAACTGATTAATACCAGGATGAGCTCTTAAAAACGCAAATCAAAATTTAGTTTATTCAATATAGTGAAGAAAAGTAATAGTTCTTATTCAACAAACCCGCATGATTTTAGAGTGCATTATGGTGTAACGGTCAGCCGAATATCTTGCCCTCTTCATCCGCCCGAAGCCACAAACACAGGTAAGAAGACTTTTCATCTTCAGTTCTCATCTTCGATAGCCTCATTATTGAAAATTTCCAGTTATAGTATGTAATGTAATGGACATTAATTACGCAACGATAAAACACGCGGCGTACCAATCATGTTTTGGTTTGTGAGATATAATGAATATGCTCAAGTATGGGATAAGAAGTCAATCAAATGCTTTGGTCATTTCAGTACTAATCTAATTAAAAGACGGTCTTTTGGAATCCTTATTCTTGTCTCGTTTGCTCCACCGAACATGAGTCATTAATTTTTGTAATAGCGCGAAAGTAAACATCGAATTCAGTCGAAAACAATTTTCATTCCTCCCTCGTTGACCTTCTGCTTGAAAACCGCCCTCGTCTGCCAGAACTGGAACCAGTTAATGAAGATAAATTGGATCGCATTGATGAAGAGCAACCAGGTTCAGCTAAGGAAGCCAAACCCAAAGCAAAAGAAGCTGTCGAGTCTGGTGAAAAAATTCAGAAATCTCAAGGTTTGCAGTTACGGTTAATATGATAGTGTTGCTTTATTCGCTTGCCACAGTGCTTTTACCAATTTTTAGTTGATACCGTTCATCGTCATAAAAAGTATTGAATTATTTGTGATTAAAATGGAATCATTCGAAAGAGTGGGTATGTTTAACTACCGTAAACGTTTGATTTTCAAATACTCGTTGCCTCGCGCGGGAAATTTAACCATATGGCGCAATGTTCATAATTTATTGTCATTATTCTCGTCGATGTCTTTTAGGTAAAACGAATACTGTACACCAGTCTCAATTGGAATTAGACTCCAAGCTGCCATCACTTCAGTTGCCATCTCGGAAAGGCAACAATCAACTGCCATCTGAATCGTCCAGAAATGCATCCACCCAGCGTCCTACAATTCAGCCTCCAACCCGAAGAATATTAGGCGGACGTTTGGAAAATCCAATTACCGCTTTACCAGACTCAGCTCAGTATGTTAACGAAGAAGGGGAAGGCGTAGGCAGCGATACAACAGAATCTAATGGCTATTATGACTACGAAGGGGATAATGAAGGTGGAGATGGTGGTGACCCCATAAGTAATCATAATGAGAATGCTGACAACGCGAACACTGATGAACATGGAGCCATCCTGGACGCTGACAACTGTTTCATAAGTCCCAGTGGTGAGTTTATTAGTGATTCTTGGTATGACCCAGATCTGTGCGCTGAGGAAGGTACATTACCCCATGTTTGCGCTAGGTGTTTAACTCATTTCGATTACAAACATTTATGCGGGTGGGGCTAAATCTTTATCGGTTAGTTGTAAACATATGCACTGTTGGTGTAAAAACGTTTGCGATCCTTTCTTATTATAAGATAGTCAACTTGGGTAGTGAAATTTTGGGAGTATATAGCCTTCAGAGAACTGGTCATATCCCTAAAGATCCATGTCTGTATCCAGTACAATACTGCAGATCCGGTCACATTTTGGCGATCTCATAGATGGCTGTGAAAGGCATGGGGGATCCGCACCCCCAGAACTATCCCCTGTTCTCAATGAAAGAATCAACAGTCCTTTTTCAGGACACAAGTGCTGCAGCAGAAAAGTTGAACAAATGATGAAAGACATGCAGAAAATGGTCAACGAAATGGATGAGCACGCCAACGAAACGAGCATTAAGCACCAAATGCTTGACTTCATTAAGGTGCGTTTAAAGAAAAGGAGGGAAGGACGGATCTTCAGTTTTCACCCTTATCAGAAAAGGACCTGAATCTTATTCTATTCTTATAATCAAGATTGGCGTATGTTTATGTATACACAGGGAATTTAGACCAGAGATTTAACAGAACAAGAATCTTTACAAATAATAGCGAAGAATTTAGTCAAATTAATACAAACTCTTGCCATATCTTGATGACATGTCTTAATGCCTTAGGTAAGTGATGACCGCTTAATCGTATGCATACATTTATGTCCACTTGTTGTTTGCCATGAGTTTCCATTCAAATGTGTTTAGGAAGAGTCAGAAAAGCGTTTCTGCGACAGTGGATCGGGCCAAGCGTTTGATGTGATGATTGCTAATGGAGAGTTTGCGGCAGAAGCCAATGTACCGAAGAGCGAACCCAACGCTTGCAAAATGGAGATAAGTCTTGGCGGGCGGCGACTTAAAAGAGCTGTCAACGGTGTGGTTCAGCCTGTCGTCAAACTGGTTGTTCTTACGAAACAGATAGGTTGGCGAGATTGTTCTATATCGCTGAGACATTTTTTGTAAAAACGAATTGATCACAAGAAAAACTTAAAATCCTAATAATAACTTTACATGTCATCGACTAGACCTCAGTTGATTACAACGAAAAAAGTCGGAATTGATATGATATATGCAAATTTGTATTTTTCTTTTCGCGATTGACTAAACTTCTTTTATACAGTATTCTCTGTTAGGATAACTACTTGAAATGGCTCTTCCGATTATCATTTACAGCTGTAAAAAACATATGTAGGATGCGCAGTATTTGGAATGCAATATCTTTCTAAATAAAGCTATTTGATTCCTTTTTTAGTGTCCGGAGCAAATGATGCAAATTCCAAGCCGCTCTCTTTCCGAGCGGGCAAGGAGGACACTGATAGTAGCAGTGGAAGTAATGGCGCAGATGGCAGTAGTGCACGAGGTTCTGGAAGTGCAAGCAATTCTGGAAGTGCAAGCGATTTTGGGAGCGCAAGCGATTTTGGGAGCGCTAATGACAACGGAGCAGGTAATTCTGTTCTTCGGAGAGAAAATTAAAGTAAAAATACGATAAAATAAGTTACAAACTACGTTTTTATGAAAGAACGCCGTAGTTAGAAATAGCTGCGTTCACTTTTAACAGAGTTAACTGCAGTGTCGTCTTTTTAAACATAAGCTTCTTCAAAATACTTCAACTTGAACCGTTGCTTGGACCACGCATAGGTGATCGCAAAACAGAAGTTAGAACTTTCGAGTTGATTTTAACAATAAAAAACTAACATATTTTGTTCTAATATCCTGCCAATAACTGCAAGAAATATTTGAGTATCAATACTGTAATAATATCGAGAATAAAGTCTAGAATCAGCTTTTGTTATACTTTTTGCGCGGTAGGAGTAAATAATTCGGATAAAGTTTTGTACAAGTATTATTTTAAAGTAGACAACAGTGGTTACTTGACCTGAGCATCTTTTTCTCAAAAGCATTGACTTGTGCTCGCTTTGGGCATTTTGATTGTTTTATTTTGCGTTTACCATTATCATACACCCATTCATGCTGCAAATTGAATGTTAGGTTTGAAGTAGGTGACGCATCTGATTTGGGCGCTGGCGGACTGCCGGATGCTGGGGGCGCTGGCCCATTTGGTTCGGGATCCGGCAACGACAAGTCGTGTTTCTCTGGGGACACGTTGGTGGAAACGGAGACAGGTGTCAAGAAGCGTATTGATGAGCTAGTCATTGGCGACCAGGTGCTATCGGCCCAAGAAAATGCGGTAGGCGTCAGAATGATATTCATTACTTAATTATCATTTATTAAAATATATTATAATTATTTTATGATGAACTGGCAAGCTTGTCAAGAATAGGACAATTGGCAGGAAAGGTTACGATATCATTGACTAGTTATATCCAAGAATAGTTTCGAAATTAAAGAGGATACATTTTGTGAAACTATCTCAATGGAATGTCCAATTTGACTTGCAAAGTTTCTTATGCAAAGTGCATGTGGCATAAAACAATTCTCTTCAGGTTATCTTCTCGCCGGTGACGTCGTTCATTCATCGAATTCCAACGCTGCTCGCCGAATTCTATCAAATCGAAACCGAAGATGGAAGCATTGTAAAACTGACCGCGGAGCACTTTATTTACGTTTTGGACTGCAATGATTTCGATGCATATGAACTGTACAAGACATTCGCCAAGGAAATTCATCTAGGTGATTGTCTGATAAAAGTGGATGAGACGCGAAGACGATTTGTGCCGACTGTGGTCACCAACATCACTCGAGTACGTAAAGAAACTGAAAAGGGAGCACCACTCATCCGTAGCTGAGAGGCATGTATCGTATATTGTTCTCAGCTACCTATAACAAGCCGGTCGCAAATCATATCTCTTTGTATTGTCACAAACTTTCCGCTAAGCAGCTGGTCACAGGTTGCTGAAAACAATATTCGGTATGCTCCTTTTAGGTAGAGATGATCGGAGATCCCTATAATAAGTGATATTAGAATACGCATGTTGCGTTATTTAGAGCGCACAAACCTGATTAAGGATCGACAGTTTTGTAAATACCGGAATGAATAACTGCGGACTTACCTTAATATCATGAAGATACTGTATTAAAAGCAAACGGATTATCTCCATTATCGTAAGAGGATTCAGTTGACCAAACATTCTCATAGTGTAATGCTTTTCATTAAAGACTCTCGTATTAGGTGATATAGGAAACTTTTAGATATACAGTAGAGTCCTTATATAAGAAAATGCAGGAGAAATGCAAAATAATTTTTTTGTATCTTGGTTTCTCTAATTCCCGGATCTCTTAAGAGTTTTAGCATAGTACGGAAAATTAATTTATATTGGGGCGCAACCGTCTACGGAAGCCAATAATATAGCTCACGAGTTTCCTCTACTCGTTCGCCTTCAAAGAGAAATTTGCGTGTCATTCAACAGATAGTACTAACTAAGGATGAGAGGCTTGAGGGAGGGAGGCGTAAACATTAGCGATTTGAAGAATGTCATTGCGCGGCGCGATAGTAGGATAAAGACAAGTTCATGAGCGCGGACTATAGATGCATGGGCGCCCAGCTGTTCTTGGAATTGTTTTCTGGGCAAGAAAATGATATTATAGGAACCAAACAAGCTACTAGGTAGATACTGCGTAGCATTTTCATTGCTGAAAATACATTTCTGCTTTGTAAATATGTTCTTAGCGCCAATTAAGACAATTTAGCATGTGGCAAAAAAGCACTGAAGGCAATCTTAAACTACATTAATCAATTTAATTTGCCGTATAGGTGAGTCCTTCGCTGACATTAAAAATGCTCCCCTCCCGAATATGTGCTGTTTGTACGCAACACTGCTTCTAATTCATTTTGCTTTGCATTTATAGGTGTTTGAAAAGGGTATTTTCGCCCCACTGACAAGCAATGGTGTGATCGTGGTGAATAACTTATTGGCGTCGTGCCACAGCTCGGCTTCTCCCCATCATCAGCTGCACCAGACTTTTTTCCACTGGATACATATCGTTAATTCGTTGCTCGCATGGGCGAGTGGCGCGGAAGCGCAAAAGTCTACCCTAATGGAGAAGCCTGTCGAACTGTCGTTCGGAATTAATTTTATTTACAGCGTCATTCATCAGATATTGCCGCAGTTTACTTTTGTATGATATTATATAGCAGTTTGCTTGATTTAGACGTCACATATATACCTCAGGGATGCCAGGTCGAAAATCACTTTTTAAGAAAAAATTTAGTGAAATTTAAGAATTTTTTAAGAAAATTTTAACATTTAAGACAAAATAATACATCTTTATTGCGACTTTTTCGACATTTCTCTTTGATGAAAAAGAAGAATAAGCTTTATTCGGAACATCTTATTTTTAAGAAAAACAAAAAGATGACATTTCAGCTAATGGATTATGACAACAAGAGTATTATGTAAAAAAAAGTTTCGATTGGTGGGGATTTGTCATCGAACCCAACTCCAAAAGCTGCATAATTGTGATATACTTGAATGCGCGCTCCGACAATGCACTCATTGTTTTACTGATGTGTTCTTGGCCACTATCTTATTCAGTGTTTTACGAGCTTTCTAACGGTATCAAAGTTATGATGATTGCCTGCGTCTATAGCGTTATAGGACTAATTAAAATTTCTACCAGACCTTACGCCGCACCCTGTATACTGCCTGTAATAAAGTTTTTCTCTGAATAGCATTCATGGCGAAGATCAAAGTTTTAAACAGTGTACCTGTTCTAACTGGCTTCTTTGCTAGTTGGCGCCTATGGAGCCCAAAATTCTTCTTGCGTCGTCGGATGGTTTGCTTGCTCATATGGTGAAGATTCAGATTGTTCTGAATGTATCTAGCCATGATTAAGGGGTCTATTTGGCTTCTTTTGCAATTCTTCACTTGGTGCCTAGGTAGGTTTTTCAGCATTTTCCCATCTTAACTGAATCATTAACGTGACCACGCTCCTGATACTTGTCAAAAATTTATGTGACAGTGCTTCGCTGCACCGCAAGGGCCTACGCGATGTCAATCTTCTTGATTCCATGTCGATGGAAATCTCAAATTCCGGGAAAGTGCTGTCTCAGATTCCGGGAGGTGTCTGTGAGTATTTAATCGACTCGATGTCACATCGCAGTAGGGCTGTGTTGGATGCTAAAGGATACTCGACGAAGTATTGAACTTCTCTTGTTGTTAGTGGCGGCCGTAGTTGATAATTCTTCTGCTAAATTTGATTTTGTTGAAATAATTCCGAACTCTGATCGCAGTGATCTAGACCAAGCGAAATAGGCACTGCAGGTGTTTTATAATCGATGTGCTCTCGACCAGGCGCTATTTGCAATTTCAAAACGAATTAAAGGCACTAAACTGATTGGAAAGATAAATTTCGTGCGTTTACGATGACAGATTCGGTAATTCTGGCCGAATTTTATGGGCCAACTCTGTCCTGGTTCGGTCCGATATTTGCATCTATAGGCTTTCTGTCATTATTGGGAAACTTACTGCTAATTTGGATCGCATTAACAACGCCATCAATCAGGTATATGTGCTGTTATTTAGACTGCCAGCAAGTATGAGTTTGTTTCATTCTGCATCTCTATCACGCCTGACACCAACCGCTTGGCTATTATTACCTTCCCATAATTGTTCCCTCGGTTTCTTTTATCACTCACCTAAAGGCAGGGCTAATAACACAATTGTACGAATTACTGCAAATTTTCTAAAATAAATTGCGAGGCAAGCAAAGTGTAGTAGTGCATTGGGCTGGTTTCAAATCGCGTAATTTAACTAATATCATCCGTAAGGGTTATATTTCATCATGGCGTTAAGTACGACTTTAGCTAAAGTATACGATATGGCCCATTGTATATGAATGTCAATAGATCGGGGTTGGACGCTGTTCGAGAATGGTGCAGACGCGAAAAAATGTAATACAAAAAGGAGGATGGACTGCAGAAAATCCTGGGCCTTGACCCGATCAAGCACTGGGTAATACGGTGAAATTTTATGCAATGAAAAATACAAATCTTCTCTTTTTTAAACACAATGATGTTAATGTATGACGGTATACTACTGAAGGTTGCATTCATTTCGGATGCCTAAGCAATTCTATGGTCAAACCTATAAAAAACGACGTATATGAGCTAATGCAGTTTAACATCGTTCTTATTGCTTTCGTTTAGATCGGTCAATTCAAACTGGTTCGTCCTTAACATGGCCATTACGGATATTCTGGGGGGATTTTATATCTCGGTTCTTTCCATGATTGCTTTCTCTTGTGGATCGGATGGCTCTTGTCCAACTTTAGTCAAAATTAACGGCGGTATCTGTGTCTCACTGATTGAAACCTCATTTGGTTAGTTTACTCGTTGAATCGTTTTTGAAATATATTAACGTCTTGTGATCAACAAGTTGAATTTATAACAAAAGATGGCGTCTGTGGGAGAACCATAAAAATAAGAGTACACTTTCACCTGTTCAAGAGCCTTTACCTCCTTTGAATCCTAATTTACTATGAGCAATTTATATCATTTTTGCTGACACGTGGCGCTCAGTTTTGCAGACGCATGTGCCCTACTAAAGTATGAATCACATATTAGTTCAAATGAACTCGGTTCTAAGAATTTAGAGAGATAAAGTAAAAATTTAGCACATTTCTCTTGTCTCTCTCGTTCCCCCTATATTTTGATGACACTGAATCATTAATAGATCTCTCAGTTATAACGCCTACTTGCAAACAGCATACTCACAAGATAAAACACGACAAATCAGCATCACGTGGCAGATTTGCTGCAACTACTGCATATGCTGTAAAAGTTCATGCCTGCAAATTCGAAACATCCGTTGTAGCTCTCCTGCTCTTTATAGCACTTATTGTTTTTGTTTCAGTTTTTCCAACGTTCATTGTACTCAATCGTTATATAAAAGTCACCACGCTGCCAAGCAATGACAGTCAGTTAAGACGATTCTTGATTTCGAGCAAAGGCATTCTCATACTTACCGGTTGCGCATGGACGTACGTCATAGTTCTATCTTCAACACTGGCCATTTTCGATCAACTAGGCGAAGATCCAATGGGAGTTTACTGCGCAAAACACTTCAAATCATTCTGGCTGTATTTGGTGTACCTGACTGGGGGAGTGTATGCCATGTCATCCTATACTGCTACATTCTATTTCTACCATAAACTGCAAAAGTTCGTCGCCACAAGTGTAGCAAGAGTGAGCGTGAACCGTTCCGTCAGGTACGAAAAATTCTTTAAGTCGTTCCCCCTACCCGAGGCGTTGTCCCCCTCTTTAACCACTTTACCTTTCTAGAAGAAATGAGATTTATACAAGACAAGAAGTCCATAAAAAAAGTGACACAAAGGCGGTGTTGAAGATGGTAAAGCTGTCGACACTTCTTCCGCTGGTTCTGCAGGGTCCTGTATTTGTGCTCAACGGGGGTCAGTGGTTCTTACCGGTTGATCTGCTGCCGATGTGGGGACGATGGCTACTTAGTATTTCCTACGTTATTATGCCGATGTGCAGTCCTTGGATATTGTTGCTTACTCTGGGACCATTCAAGCGTGAATTCAAACGACGTTTTAGCACCAAATATCAAAGAAAGCTAACTGTCACTGATGTCACTGATGTCTCATCAGCGATGTAACCTACGACGCATTCTTTGCTTGTGCGTAATGTAATTTCACTCATCCACGTCCTTTTGCTAGCAATATAATCATGCAAATTGCTTAATATTCGTGACCAGCATTTATGACTAATTATTTTCACTATCTTCTATTGCTAACTTTTTTCCCATTAGCCTTTTTGTTATATAAACCAGAAATTATGTAGTAATACCAGTTATCGTACTCAGAGATCTTCGCATCTACCGGAGAGAATGATCAAAGTGCTGCTTCGGCGCGCGTGAATTAATCACGCTTCAAGCTAATTTTGAGCAAACTCTCAGTTTACCCTTATCATTGTGAATAAGGTCGTTAACTTAGTGTAACAACCGAATTACCAACTGCATTATTCGATAAGAAATTAAGACAATGGCATAAAACATAATGATAAGATTGAGGTAAAAGACATGTCAATATTTAATTACCATTTCATGAACAGATTCTCAAAGTGTATTTGTTGGAGTACCATACTCATGCGTCATTTCCGGCACTTCAGAAGAATTTGAGCAAATAGATTCGTCGAAAGTATAACTCTTAATTTATTCCCAGGCGAACAGTTACAGCAGAGATCAGTCACAGAAATCTGGACTATGCTGCTGAGTCTCATATCTGAGTCATATGCGACTTCGTCTCAAAACTGGCCGGCAGATGTTTTTAAAATGATGTGATCTCGACCAGATGTGACTCCTACTGAATTGCTAATTGCAGGATGGTGCATAAATTTTTGCACAAAGCTTGATTTACTTCGCTATGATTGTTAGTAATGTCGCTTCAACAAGTCATCTCCTCGGGTGTAAGCTTACTTCAGATCTACTCATTTTAATTGATTTGTTGCGTTATTTGTATTCCTAAAGGATGGATCAAAGCAAAGACGTTTTACGATTGTTCAGCTTTTACACGGTGGCAAATCTCTTTCACAAGTTTTCAAGTTGCTCAAAGGCCGAAGCTAGTCTTTGAAATTGTTTTTGAGTTTCAATAAATTTTCTTAAAACGGATCATCCTTTACATATCATTACCGCTGCGTTTCATTAAGTTATCGTGATGATGCTATTGCGGTGGTTTGTTGATTCATTTTTGGTTTTGTTGGTACT
>NIUQ01003547.1:0-16966 GCA_002796945.1 Plectus sambesii
TTTTTTGTAGCGCCAGAGGCTATTTGCGTGATAATTGTGCACTTTCATAACATTTTGTCGTGAGATGTATGAATGCGAACAAAATTTTCTATAGCATGTCGCTCCGTTAAACCATTTAAAGCATAACGTAACAACCGCCACACAAGTGCGCAATTCAAACATTCCACATCGCGGCGCTCAGTCCGGCTATGATTAGTAATTTTTGTGGCGCGCTTGATATTATGTCAGCGGGTTGCCATGTAGACTATCCTTAAATTGTTACGGATACTCTACTGAACTGTGGGGAATGTACCACATTATTATCGTCAAAAATGACAAGGTTGCTTAGAGGTAAGTTAATTACACTGTACATTAATTTGCAGCCGCTTCGTCATGCGCAGCTAGTATCGACATACGGTGCATAGCTAGAGATTATAGTGAAACCTTTAAAGGAGAATTCCTGTCAACAGACTTAAGCACGGATCCCTAGTTACGCCCTATGGGAGTAGTAAATTTGAATGCGGCACTTGCAATGGATATTAGGTTAAAACTTTTTGTTTCGCATTCGCACATCTCCGACAAAAAAAAAACAATATTAATGACCAGAAATAATAGTCTGTCGAAGCGTCCCTTAACGCGGACTATAATAGTGCTGCAATGTGATATCGTTTATTTATAAGAAACGCATTTACTGTATGCGGAGTCGTCAAAGACTACATAATACGATTATCGTCACGCGTAAAGTGAAAAGTTTCGAGTGAAGTAAAAAGGAATGAAAACTATCAAACTGCGGAATAGAAAAGTACGAAGAAGCACCGAGGAACGAAGGTGAAGGCAAACAACAAGCGGTGGGGCACTTTGTCGATCTTGACGCATCGAACGTACTTCAAAATTAGCAAAAGTGCGAAAGGAGCTCCTAACGAATACCAAGAATGTATAATCCTCTCACTTTTGCATTAAAAAATAAGAAACTTTTGAAGTATGTTCGACGTAAGTGAATTATCCACTACCATGTCGCTGGCCACACTCACAATTGGAAAAAATGAGTTCAGCTGCCGTTGGTGGCTGTCGGCGGAGCGACGATGCGACCGCCAAAGCCGTTGCACGCCTGCTGCTGACAAGTCTCGCCATTGCTGGTCGAGCTTCCGTTGGTCGTACCAGGTTTCACCAACTCGCACACGCTTCCGTCCTCCATGCCAAAGTAGGCGCGTTCCGCCACTCCAATGAAGAGACCCGTTTCAACGACACCTGTAACAATTTTTGTGAACGAAGGGCGAATGCAAGAAGTTTGCAGTGTTTTGTAGAAAAAAATTAATTTTAACTAGGAATGGCCGGAGTTCCTTTGAAGTATATTGCCTAACTAAATCGTTGCAATATGCCTACAGAAGCCCGGAAGTTTCGAGAGACAGTCTCAAAACTCTTCACCGAGCGCGCGCATATGCTTACCAGGGATGACCACCAGACGAGTGTGCAGCGCCGACCAGTCCTTTGACCCTTCTTTCGGGATCTCCCAGTCGATGATGTAGTTGTTGTTGTCCGTTACCACCGGACCGCACTTCTGTTTCGCCATGCGCAACACGCACTTCCCACCTGAAAAACGTTTTTTCACTGCAGAAAATGTCAAAATAAATGTTTAATTTGTTACCTTCGCTCGCTTCGATCTTGCGTTTCACGGATGCGTAGCCAAACGGAACAACTTCGATCGGAAGGCTCTTGTAGTGTTCGCCCAGTCGGCTCGACTTCTTGCTCTGGTCGACGACCACCTAAAAAGGAAAGAGGGAATCATTTACAACCTAGACATATCATTACCGCTTTACTAAAGACACTCTCTATTTCAAACAGGACACCTTTTCTATTTAAATAGGACATTTTTCATATTGATATCACTTGAAAAATGTCTTTTTTCTAAATGGATGCATCCTTATTAGAGTGGAAATGGGATAAATGGGAAAAAACGTTGGGGAAACGTACGATAAAGCGCCGCGCGCACGACTGGACGATCTTCTCCTGCGTGAGGCAGCCGCCGCCGCCCTTGATGCAGTTGAGCGCCGGGTCGATCTCGTCGGCGCCGTCGACGCAGAGATCCAGTTCGGGCGTCTGCTCCACGTCCGATACCGGCAGACCCGCCTCGAGCAGCCACTGACGCGTCTGACAAAAAATTCGGTCAAACGACTGAAATTTATCGGCGATATTGAATTGAAAGAAGACAAACCTGGATGGAGGTCGGCACACAGACAATGTTCTTCAGCTTTCCTTCCTTGAATCGCTCTGCCAAGCTGTCCACAAAGTGTTTGATAGTTGAACCAGAACCGACGCCCAAATGGCAGCCATCGGACACGTGCTTCTCTGCGCAGTAGAACGCGGCGCGCCTTTTAGCTGCATCCACCGGATTACTCTTCTCCCCGTTTTTATCCGAGCCGTTCGAATTACTCATCGCTGCTGATATGACGTTGTATGGAATGACTGCTTTTAGCCGAGATGAAACTGTCGTTACACGACCGAGAAATGCCAGCTTTATTACCAAATAATAAACAAATTTTCTGATTGATGCTTGAGATACTTTTATACTCTTCCACACAACTGACAACGAATCAGCACTCGAAAGCGCCATGTGACGGTATACGGTCAGGGTATCGCTGTGGGACCCGAGACGTTCAGCAAAATATTGTTGCTTGCTGCCGGTCTTAAAATTTGCATAGCGTCGTTTTCTTTATGTATATTTCTGCCATTTTTTGCTTAAAAAGATACTTATGTCGACTTAAAGCGAGCGCATGCAATTTATGCATATTTTGGCAATTTTAGAAGAATTCGATCTCACAATCAGTCCTGAGTTCATTGTCCCTCCCGCAGATCTATCGAAATTTAATACGAAAATTACGCGGTGAAAGGCAGTGTATACAATGGCAGCTGCTGCGGTAGCGCGTAGACGTGGCCGGCCCCAGAATCCCCAAACCATCGTTCCCCCTGCCGATGTGGTTGACGCGGTGGTCCTCATGGACCTTAAAGTCAATGCCAAGTATATCCACACTTGGATAACGGTCGACTATGAAACCACACGTAATTGGCTAGTACGCCACTGGCTACTTGCCAATTCCGCCACTTGTCGTCAGTGCCACCGCGCCATGCACCTAACGAAGTGTGAAGAACTCAAGTTTGATAAAGACCAGGTAAGCTAGTTCTCAATAGTTTTTGCACACAATGCAATATATTCACAATTTTAGTGGAGATGTCGCGACTGCAGCATGATCCAGTCGATCAGGAAGGGGTCTTTCTTCGCGAACGGGCATATGCCGCTGATGACGATGGTAGAGATCATCTACTGGTGGACGACCGATAACAGCCAGGTAAACAGCGTTACAATTATGACAGAATATTTTTCGGCCGCGCTTATTATTTTGGCATTTTTAGTCAAAAATACCGATAGTTCGAAAATTACTTCAACATTTCAAATCAGAATTATCCCTCATGAATTATACAGGAAAATTGGAATCTGACATTTTTGACTACGAAATTTTGCAAACCGCAGAAATTTACAGTTTACATTTATCATTCGATTATAAATAAGTTTGAAATGTCCGAAATTTGCACAGTATTGCAAATTGATTGATCTATTGACTGGCCGTCCTAATTAATGGTATTTAATCTACCGTAAATCCTCTAATAATCGCCCTGGGCGATTATTATTTCATAAGGGGTCTGAGGGGGGCGATTATTAGAGGGTGGGCGATTATTGGAGGGTGGGCGATTATTATTTCAATCGATGTTTGAATGAGGCAGTCGTTGGAGAGAGAACATTTGTTTCTTTCAATCGTCATTTTATTTGATAAAAGCGTTCATAAATACAAAGATTATGCGTTCTCAGTACTAGAATTTGAATAGGAATTCAGTGTTGACCTGCAGTGCACAAGCCTTTAATGTTTTAATCACTCTGAAGGGAGGCGATTACTGGAGGGTGGGCGATTATTAGAGGGTGGGCGATTATTATTTCATAAGGGCTCTGAGGGGGGGGGGCGATTATTAGAGGGGGGCGATTATTAGAGGGTGGGCGATTATTAGAGGATTTACGGTACTTTACTGGCCTCTTTAGGGAATGAGATCTCGTATTTCGCCAGTTTTTAAATAGTTCTTTATTACTGATTGTTAGAGCGGTTTTAACATTCGTTTCTAGTGAAAACTTTACTTTATTTTTTAATAATTATACTAACCATTTTAAGTTACTACCTTTCTAAAACTGTAAGTTTGGTTGACACATAACTTTGTTCAAAGATGAAACATGAATGACTATTTACTTTAGGTTGCCATCATGCTTGAGGTGAACGTATCGCACAAGACCCTGATCGACTGGTTCATGTTCTGTCGCGACATCTGTGTTGAATGGATTTTCAACCATTCGGTGCCTATTGGGGGGGTCGACCCAGTCACCGGGAACCCCTCACTGTTGAAATCGACGAGTCGCTTTTCTTCAAAATGAAACATAACTGCGGCGCGCCAAGGTTAGGAAAGTGGATTTTGGGCGGTGTTGAGCGCGGGTCGAAGAGGCGTTTCATGGTAGAGGTGGATCGCCGCGATGCTGCCACCTTGATGCCGATCATTCAGCAATGGGTATTGCCTGGGTCGCGCGTCATCACGGATCAGTGGGGCGCGTACATGGCGGCACAAGAGTTTCCAGCTAATCCACAGTACACGCATGTCGCGGTCAACCATACCCTTCATTTTGTTGACCGCAACGATCCGACCATCAATACGAACATGGTGGAGGGCTTCTGGTCGCACTCAAAACAGAAGTTCCGTTGGATGAGGGGCACATGCGACGCGCACTTTGACTCGTACTTGTCGGAATTCATGTTCCGTTACATGCACGACGAAAGCGCTACATGGTTCGGAGTGATCCTGTACTGGATCACTCACCAATACACATTTATGTTAATTTTAACTATGTAATTATGTCAAATATGTAAACCGTGTCATGCGCGTATTGTGGGCCATCTTGGAATCATGGAGCTCTCATGTTGGCCGCCACCTGGTCTTTGATGACGCCGTATTCAGGTATCACCTAATGAAGAATCATCGGCATCACTCTGACCGCGGCGCGGATTCCCTTCAACCATAAGACACTTCTTGGCACCACTCAGACTCCACTTTCGTATCCTTGGCCTTTGATAAATTACGTCAATTATTTTTGGAGGGAGGATAAAACGATCAGTGTCTTCACACTATTTAATATTTTCTATACTATAGCGTCAAATCAAGTTTACTGTTATTTTAATACTATGGAGGGAAATATTTTAAAAATCAGTTAAAGCAAAAATGACGTAATTTATGAACCGCGGTCGTCAATGTATGTATATATGATTGTCCGTCGTGAGTGGATTCATAAGTGGTTATTGTTTTTTGGTACGGTTTAGAAATTAAATCTTGTTTATTATAATAAGATTTTCTAATCTTTGTAAATATAATTGAATCGCACGAATTTGCGATCATTTTAATATATCCTAGTTGTTTAATGATGGTGAAAGTTTTTAACAAGTTTTTAAAAAGAAAAATAGCATACATTACTTATGAATCCACCCTGTATATGCTACGTTTGTTCTCGTTGAGCTTGTGTCGTTCCTCTTTGTCTTTTGTGTTGGGGCGCGGTCGGACGGTTTCACCTCGCGATAGTATAACCGATGGGTCGTTTTAAAGAGTATATATGATCTATTGGCAGAAGCGAGACGTAGGAATAAATGAAAGTTTAGACCTACTTTGACGAGATGGTCTCTTTTTGTCGTTTGCCTCGAAGGCTTGACCGCTTGGATGTCGGACGCCAGCTGACCAGCGGTGTGGCGCAATCGTTCACAGCGTACGAAAAGCAAGTAAATGAGTTTCATAAATGTAGCCTAATAAGACAAACTATAGCCAGGTCATCTTAAGTGATCAAAACGACCAAACTTCGATTTATAGCTCTTTTTGGCAAGTAATAGTATTTTTAAAAATGTGCACTGTGCTGATTATGAGTGGTTCGCCCGGCGCGCGCTACATACGCGTTTCAAACTCCATCAATTTTATTGATTTATTGCTTCATCATCAGCAATATATTCGTAAGCTTCATATAATTTTTCAAGTAAAAGAACGTAAACAACGATGAGACCATATGTGTACATACATCACCCATGCACTCAGAGTCCCGCAGAAATGATAAGGAGAACTAAGGGCTGACTAGAGTTAACGTGAAACATGATTAAGTCACTTCATGCTAATCTAGAACCCACAAAGTATCGTCTTCACGTTTCACGTTAACTGTAATCAGCTCTTAAAGCCCGGTTTACTCAATCATCGTCTGTCCATCAGCGTCGAACGTCCACAGGACGGACGTATACTCTCCATTAAAATGCACCATCTGACCGTATTTTTCGCTTAAGCTTTTAGTGGAACTCTACTCGCCCTTAACTGTAGGAATCTACCGTACATTGTTGTTAGCTGCGCATGGCAGAGTTGTTCAATGGTACACTAATTACAATTGGATTTAGAGTCAACTTGCCATGCGCAGCTAACAACAATTGACGGTCGTAAATTACCGTAACAACAATCACTGTAATACCGTAACAACAGTTGCTGTACATTACCCACAGCTTGGTATGAACGAGGTCCCCTTTAAGATAGAAGTTGAGACCGTAACGCGAAAACAGACCACCTCCAGTCCAAGTTCGTTCCACTGAGAGATTCACCATGCGGTGGTATCAAAGTGGGGATGGACGATTGGACGCGGACTGAACATCGTAAACGGCGCATAATATAGCCCGACAGAAGAACAGACAGAATCGAAATGCATGACCCGCGACCACATGAACAAGATTGGCGCGCGAAGTTCGTTAAACATTGTTCGACACGTCGAAAAGTGCGATCGCAAGCTCAGATGGCGGAAACGGCTAACCGTGGAGGTTCCGCCGATTTCGAGCTGGCCAACTGTTGATCGCGGTTCTTCCAGGTCTGCAAGGCTCGCAGCGCATTACCCGTCAGGTCTCCTGGCTTCTTGGGCACCACCTTCTTTTCCGGTACTGCTTTCGGATCGTCCTTCAGTCGCGTCTCGAGCAGCGTCTTTGCCCATTCGAACTCAGACTTTTCTCGTAGCGCAGCAGCCTGCTCAGCACTGGCTTTTTCTTTCGTTGATGTCGCCGACTTCGAATTACTCACGTCGCCGTTCAATATTTGCGCTGATGTGCCTTCACTACCTTTAGCATGCTCTTCGCAAACTATTTTCTTCGGCACAATTGTTTCTCCGCTGAGCGATTTCGACGCTGTTTTTGGCGAAGGCTGCACCTTTCTTTTAATCACCGATTTAGTAGTCGAGCTGCTTGATGCACTCGCTGCTTTAGGGGTATCTGCGGAGTTTTGAAGCCCAGTAGAAGGCTCGGATGGCGCAGTTTCCGTAGGTTTGCTTTTCTTCGACGGAGTGTCCGTCGGCGCGCTTTCAGTCTTGGCCACGGTCCGAACCGCTGCCTTTTTGGGCGTGACCGAGCTGTCGTCTACTGCTTTGACCTCTTTGACTTTGACTTCTTTACCTTCTTTGACCTCTTTGACTTTGACTTCTTTACCTTCTTTACCCTCTTTGAGCTTGAGAGGCTGCTGGTCAGCTGGAGATTTTTCCTGCTTTTTAGTTGTCGATTTGCTGCTCTGCGTTTCTGATATTGCTGCCGCGGTGTTATTCTCGGTCTGTCGTAGGAGCTTTGTTGGCGAGGAAGGCGGAATAGTAGTGGAAGATGAGGACGCAGGGGCGGCGGAGGAATTTGTGGGGAGGGGATTAGCGACTTCTTTTGTTAGCCGCTCCTGTTTCCGCGCTTCTGCCGCTGGTTTGGGGGCAGGTTTCTTGGAGGACGGCTGATTGCCTTCTAACTTAGCGACGTCAACCAGCATCTGTTTGTCTCCGCTCACATTGACGGGAGTCGTCGTTGATGCGTAGCCGGTTTGATCAGTATTTTTAGCGGGAATATGCTGCTTGCCGGCCGGTAAGCCGGTTTGTTTGCTCGACTCATCCGTGTTCGCGTCGACTTTGGGAACGATCAGGCGCTTTGTTGTTGATTTGCTTGTCGACACGGACGGAGTGGGCTTAGCCGACGAGTCCATGGGGGTCGGGTCTGCCGTTGTTGGTCTGTTATTCTCGTTGACATGTGGTTGCTGGGAGGCTTTGGCCGTTTTTGACAAACTGGTCGACGGAACCGACGTGACGGCGGCGTTCGCGCTGTTAGAGTGAACGGCCGCCTTGGGCGCTGCAAGCATTTGTTTGGTCCCCGCACTCGACGCATCCATCGCAGACGCGCCGGGAGAAGCGACGGCCGCCTTGCTCGATGACAGCGTTGGTTTTGCGTCAGCAGCTGGTGGCTTCGAGGAGCACGCTGCGCCCGCCGGGGCTTTGTTTTGCTCGTCACCTGACATGCCTGAGTCGATATCCGAGCTGCTTTTTTCACATTCACGTGCTTGACTGTCCTTAAGTGCGGCGGCGCAGAGTTTGACGATCGCCGAGTTGGGGTTGGCCACAGATGGTTTTCGTCTTTGTCCACCAGCCCCCAGTCCAGTTACCAACGGCATCAACGGCAATTGCTCAACGGTGGAATCGTTGGCAGGCGGCTGCCGCAATTTCGTAATCGCATCAATCTTGTTCTCTGATTCTTTTGCACGTTTTGCTGGCGCCAGCGTCGCTGCGTCGGGCTTCGCCTCAGTGGTCTTCAGCTTCAGTTCAGTTGTCTTCGCTTCAGTTGTCTTCAGCTTCAGTTCGGTCGTCGTCACTTCAGTCGTCTTTAGCTTCAGTTCAGTCGTCTTCGCAGTCGTCGACTTCTTTTTAATCGCAAGCGGCTTCGAATTCGGCAAACTCAACTCGGAACCGCCAGAGCTTAGCGCCTCTTTCAATGGAGTAGACAGAGTAGCACCAGATCGACTTGTTTGGGCAGTACTGCCTGCAGTAGGCGTTGCTAAAATAGGCTCCTCCGACTTCTCGATTTTCACAGTTGGTTTCTTTGTAGCTTTCACCGGCTTGACCGCTCCGCTTTCCTTTTGTTGAGCACCGTCGGCCGCTTGTGGTGGTTGTGACGGTGTAACGGTGTTTTTGGCAGCTGTTTTCGACTTCGTTGTATTTTCGGTGACAGCCGCTTGGGCGGTTTCAGCTTGAGAGGACGGCTTATTAGTCGATTTGTCGCGGATTTTCGTTTGGCCTTCCGTTGTCGTGGCAGTGGCGACGGCATTATCTGTGGCGGTCAACTGAACGATCTTTCTAGTAAACGCATCTCGCAGGGCTCTCGAATTGAACACGAACGCTCTTCTAACGTTTTCAATTTTGCCGCCGCTTGGTGGTGGGTCAGTTGGGATCGCTGGCGGCGAATCCTTTGTGTCTAAAGTTTTCGCAAGCGAGCCAACTTTTCCGATCGTCTTGCCCGGTTCTGCTGCTGGTGGCTGAGCTGCGCTCGATTTCTCCTTTTTCTTTTCTTCAGTAAGTTTTGAGGCGGCTGTAGATTTCGACGCGACGGCAGTAATTATTGCGGGAGATGCGGTCGCGCTGGGCGCGTCTACTTTGACAGCGGGCGCCTCTGACGGAGCGGTAACTTTCAATCGTTTCGCCTTCGTTTCTGCAGGCGCTGATGGCTCTTCGACGGCCGATGCTCGAGATTTCAGCGGGACTTTGCGGTCGGCGCCGCTGGCTGCTGCTTTACCGACTGCACTTGGTTTAGGTGACAGCGAAGTTGACTTCTTCAACGACTGATTCGACTTAAGGGGGAGGACTTTCTCTGCGGATTCGACAGCTTCTCGATTGGCGATTAGTTGATCTGTGACGCACTTGGCCAATCGCAGTCGTTTGCTCAAACAGTTCCAGCCCATTCGTTGAACGGCGAAGATTGCGAGGGTGGCTTTCTGAAATATGCAAGCATCAATGAATAGACGATGGAATTGCTCGTCAAAAGCAAACAACAGTGGAGAGTTAACGACGGCGTAGAGGAAAGAGGAGAGGCGGATCAACTTTACGAGCGTGCCAGTCGCGAACAAGCAATACAACGCGAGAGGGCGACAACAGCGAACGTACCCTCCATCGCCGCATGTGCACATAACGCCTCAGCTTCTCAGTGTCGATGGCGGGTGAGTCGAGGAGCGAGGCGATAGAGCTCTGTTGTCTGGCCATTCGCCGCGATTCGACAATCCACGGATGCTCCAAGCACTCTTTTGCCGACATTCGCTTGCTAAAGTAGTCGTTCACGTCGCTCACTATTCACCGCCATTCAACAAACCACTCACTCTTTGTCGTAGACAAGTAGATGCGAAACAAAGTCCTTTGCTCGGTCAGAGATGCCACTGAACGACTCCTCGTCAAACTCCCATTGGCCTTTCTGTACGTTGTTGTAGGTCTCGGCATTGTTCTCTCCGAGAAATGGAGATATACCGGACAATCTGTAAGTTACAGGGGTGTCATAATGCGTAACAGAAGCGGTTGAAACGGTACAGAATATAAGTGATCACGCCGACGCTCCACATATCGGTATGAAAGTCGAGTGGCTCGAATTTGATCACTTCGGGAGCGGCGAACTCGGGCGTGCCGGCCATCAGCAACAAATCCTTGCTGCCGTCGTAGTACTGTGCCAAACCGAAGTCGATTAATTTGATTCGATTGCCCGTCTGAGACACACACATAATATTTTCTGGCTGAAAGCAGAAAGAGATTCAGGAACGTTTGATGCATCCAGCACACTACCTTCACATCCAAGTGAACGATATTGTGGCTATGAATATAACTGATCGCTTCGCATAACTGGCAGACGATCATGACGACGGCAAGTTCTGTGAGGACGTAATTTTCGTCGGCCACTCTGTCGAACAGCTCGCCGCCTTCCACACTGAAATTGCAGCGGTCAGCTTGGTCGATGGAGAGCATAGAATATCGTACACTTCCATGATGAGAATGATATCGTTCTTCTTCGTGGCGAACGCGTCGTAAATCTGCGCTATTCGCGGATGGCGCATCTTCTGCATGATCGCCACTTCTTGCTCGACGTTCTGCCGGTCGGCGTCGCGTTTGATAGCTATCCGTTTGGCCGCCAATTCCAAACCCGTACTATTCTCACGGCAGCGGTAGACTGTGCCAAATTTTCCTCTGTAAACAACTGATTAATGGACGCGGGCGACAAGGGACGAATAAGACGGCGATCTCACTCTCCAATCGTCCCGAAGATTTCGTAAAAGTCGGAAAACTTTTCATCGGTTCGAATGCGCACAACTCCGCGCTGTTGGAAGGGAAGGACCCAATCATCTGTAACAAGCGATTGTTGACAGAAGAACGACGTGAGAAATTAAGGTGGAAATACCGTCGGAATAGTCACTCTCATCGACGTGTATGAGAGCTTCGACGGATGAGGTGGAGGCAGAAGAGGCGCGCAGCTGGTCCATGCTGCAAGGCATCGACGGCACTGAGCACACGATGCCCGAAGTGAGCCGCCAGATTCTAAGAAAACCGGTCGTCAACGTCAGAGCGCCGGCTTGCACTGCGCGGCCGGTGCACAGACGAAGCAAGCAAGCGATGCGTCTGAGCGCGGGTGGAGCAGTTGTTGGCGGGCAACGGCCGCCCGGATGGCCCGTGACGATGCCGCCCCGTTCCCACGTGCCGGCCATTCACAACAATTCGATATTGCACCTATTGTTGTTTACGTCACTTTTCCCCCCGACGAGATAAAAACTTAAGCGATCGGATAACGCGTGTTGTTTGCTCATTTCGCCGCTGATTTCAGTCAATATAGCGCTTTCATAGCTAATTTGAGAGGAATTGGATTGACGCATTGATTATGCTCAGATTTTAAATTGTACTTAAAAATGAAACAACAACAATAAATAAAATTGCAACGCTGGATAGAGGACGGGCCCGTTGATTTCTAAATTGGCTCGCTATGTGACGATTCTGATTGGCGTGTGACATGTTTCGGAATTAAGAGAAGTCTTTTGTCTTACTCCATCAGGCAACCAGGAACATACGGCAGCACAAGCCTTTCACTCAATAGGAAGTAAAATTCTTCGTGACTGGGTTCACATGCACAATTACACTATTTCAGTATCACTGATTCAATCTAACAATGACTGAGCACAGAGCATAAGAAGAGTGCGTTTCTTTCATGAGTTCACCTCGTCCATCTTTAAAGAGGTTTCGCTGCTGGATCGATGCCAAACCTTTTCATGTCGCATGCGATCTCGAACAAGTAGTCGAAGCACTCGGACCTATAATTATTTATGAGCATGAGATACGGAAGTTATAAGGCAATTACATAGTCTTGGCTTGTTGCCACGTGTCTCCCCAGACATAAACCCCGTGTCGGCGCACGAGAACAGCACAAGTCGCCGGATACTGTCGCATCGCATCCGCCATGGAGTCCTGAACGATTATTATACAGTGAACTTGTTTTTACCAGCAAATAGAGGATCGACATATTTCGACCGGTATAAGTAGGCAGTTGCTATTATACTCTCTATTGGGTCGGTACAAAACATAGGAAGCCGGAAATTCAGGTCCGGCCAAATCCCACCGCTATAAAACAAATCATTGCTATGAACGAATAACCGCTATGAGCGAATTTTCGGTTTAAGGGAAACAGCCATAAAAGATTTCTACTATAATTATGCGCTGGTTGGCAGCCATGCATCTCATAGCAAAGGGCTAGTCTTTAGGATTAATTGCGGCTTAGCTTAATTTTTGACTTAGACTTCGGTATCAACCAACGTAGCGAGGCGTATGCTGCAAGTTACTTTTAAGTGGGCGGACTAGTTTACGGACCACGCGCATCATGAAAAACTACGAGATAGCAGCCGGACAAAAATGATACATGGCTCGGCGGTGTCGTATCATTATCGTGATCTATGAGTAGTGGAATGATGGAGCGTACCTTCAGATCTGCTTCGAAGCACGTGTTCTCAACGATCGGCACTACCAACAGCTGATCGTAGCGTAGAGATTTACCAGTCTGCTGATCCTTTATTCCCTTGATCATCTCCTGGTGCGTGATACGGAATTCTGGCCCGTCGAAGAGCATCGTCACCAGATTGGCCCATTTCGAGTGCGTATGTATGACGGCACCGGCGCCTGGACAAATTTTGCAATGTGTATTTTGCAACGGAAATGTCCAATGGCTGTATCGATACGAACCGCGCATTGTGTAGGCGTTCATGAAGAGCGGAGTGCATTGGCTCTTCGTAAGCCGCTTGTCCACCGGGAGAACGATGTCCAATCCGTCCATGGTTTGCACAAAGAGGTCGTCGCTGCGGACGAGTTCCTTCTGCACGCCGGAGGGCGCGATGAATATGTGATCGCCGTGCTTCATGCTGATGCCTCCGCCCGTGCCCGACACCCAGCCGAGCGTGTAGAACTGCCTGAGCAGCTTTGGAATGAGTGTGCGTGGATGATCCTCCTGAAGCGGCGGCCCGTGCTCAAGTGCAGCTCTAATGCCCTTCAAATGCTCCTCGAATGCCCCTCAAATGTTCCTCATAAAAAAAGCTGCGCCTGTTCGTGATTATGATCAACGACTGGACGGTTGGCCGGGCGACGTCAACGCCGGTCGCTGGCCGGAGTCATTTTCCCGTTTCCGTCGTCGTCGGCGCTCGGCAACCTCGGCTAAGACGAACGCCGCCGCCGCCGCGTGCGCTATTGCCCGCGCAATTGCCCGCGCCAGTGAGCGTCCATCAGCGCGCCGTCGCTGCCCCGCTCTCGCCCCATCCACTGCCTCACCATGATCAGCGCCCTGTCCATGCATTACCGAAAGGAGGAGGAGTTGCGCAAGCGCCGCATCGCCCTCGAACGCTGGCAGCAGGAGCAGCTGGCGCGCAACAAAGAGATCATGGCCGCCAAGCAGAAGGCCATCAGCAACACCCATCTCACCGCCTCGCCCGTTCGACCGCCCCAACAAAGGTATGGTCGAATTTCGCGCGGGAACGACGATGATTTTTTAGTAATATATGGCGAATTCAACAAAATAATATTTTGCAGTATTTCTGAGCCGGCGCTACACAAAGTTGGCACGAACGGCGGTGGTCACCAGGAGACACGCCAGCCGTCGCCCAGCTCCGCCCACTCTCATCACGGCCGGAAATCGCCGAACCCGCTGACTTGCTCGAGTGCACAGGTTAGTGCCGCTTTAGCGACCGATCCCCCTTTTCAACCTCTACTTCCTCCTTTCAGTCGAAGACTCCAAAGATCAAACGCTCTTCCAAGCTGCCCAAGGCGAAAAAGTGAAAGCGCTCCTCCGCGCAACCGAACTCGATTAAAAATTGACATATTGCTTTTTTCGTTTCGCTGTAATTTTGTGTGTCATGTGTCATACACATACCTTGATCGACATCGATCAACAAAAGACGCTGGTCGCTCATTCCTTCGAAACTATGCGCTTGGGTGTAGAATAACACTCTAGTTTTCCGTGCAATTCAAATCAACACATTGCAAACGAAAACAATCGTCACCCACCAATAGAAGGGCATCCAATGATTGAATGGCCGATCGCATTAATTTCCCCCATTCGCTCAGAAGAAGCGCGCGCTTTTAGATTTATAAGCCGTTCAATCAGTGGGTTTACGCCGCCCCAATTTCTTCGCGTGACAGCAGCAAAGACGTCAGAGGGAAATGAGCAAAAATTGAGATCAACGCCAACCTCGAATTCGTTCTCCACGCGGCTAATTGTAGCGACTGCGTCGGTAGCTGACGACATTGTCGCCGCCAAAGTTGGACTGTGTAATAGAATTTACGGTAGCAATCAGTCGCAGATTCGAACCGGAGCGCGTGTCGGCGAGTCGGTCGGCTAGACTGGGCAAAAGCGGTCTCTTCAAAGACACAACCAAATAGTCGACTTTGTCGATATATCCACAACCTATGGATAGTATAGTTTCGATCACATGATCACGATAACTAAAGAAAAATGCACGAGTAAAACCCGATGTAACGGAAAGTATTCAAGAGCAGCGAGGCGACGCGCAGATTGGTCCGATCGACGACGATGGTAAGAGAACGATAGAGCGAATGTATCGACGAATTTATGCTTTCAAACAACGTACAACGAAACATCGAAACGAAATAAACAGTTACGTCTCAAGAAACGTGCGCAAGATCCTGAACAAACTGCTGAGCGAACTTGATGAATTGAGCGTCGAAGGCGGTGGAGGCGGCGGGAGACATACGAGTGCTCGAGCCGCGTCGTTGAGCCGACGGAGAGCCGCCGGCGTAGCGTTGACAGCGAGACATCAACTCACCCTGCAATCATTTAAAGATCAGAGGAGACTTGTCAAAAAATGAACGCGAGCATCCATACGAGTTCGGTGGCGACTTCGCGACGAAGAACGTCTTTGTCAGCCTGCGCGACGCGCGGATGGCGCAGTCGATGAACCGTTTGCGCGAGTACGAGCTCGATGGACGCTTCGAGGATCATCGCCATCACCGTACGGTCGGCGATCACCGGGAACGACAGCGAGCGTTGCGCCGACGGACTCGCAGTCGAGGCGCGCGAATGGGTGTCCAGCTGAAGCGGCCGTTCAAGAGATCGTTTTCGTCAGCATTTTTCATCCCGCCACATTTCATGACAAGGACTGCAATGGTAACGAAGAATCCTCCCCCCTCCCCACCCTGTTACAGCTTTATTCGTTTCACATGACAATACTTTTTTGGATCAGCTACTTCATTTAAATTTCACTATAGCATGAAGCAAATTTTGAAAAAAGTGTGCATGCAATTCTTTCGATTTCCTGAATTTACCAAACGTCTTATGCGCAGTTACGAAGACGAATATACGTCCGAATACTTATTAACGATTACTGAATGAAATATTGCGGGATATTGTGAAAATCGGACAAACGACGTCGACCTAATTAGCCATTCAATCGCATGATATTTTAGTCAATATTATGCACCAGGGTAAAGCGAAATTAAAATGGAGCACTGTTGCTGCATTGTAAAACATCCCAATCAGTCCGAAACGCGGCGAGTCCATAAATTTAATTATCAAAATTAACAATTAATGCTGCTGGATTTAAGATGCTAACTAATCACAGTCGAGTATAGCAAAACGCATTATTGTGGTGAGAGGGAAAGGCAACATATCGGTTAACTAATCGAAAAACTTCACAATAGATGGACACAAACCTTGCGCAATGCGCTGATGCACAGGTGAACGCACCGAAGCAGACTGCCGAAGCTGAGCATCCTCGCGGACTCGCTCGAACCGCTCGTGTTGTATTCGAGTTCGAGCAAGGGCTCGTAGCTCTCGGGGTCAAACGCCTGAACCATCATCGTAGAACTTTCAAACAACACACAACACAAGCAAAATATCGTTACTTCATCGTTGCTCGCTTGCGCCAGATTGGGCGAAAAACGACGGAAGAACGTGAGCGATAGATGGAGCAGCTCAATGAGCGCTTTCTGCACTTCCATGACTCGGTCGACGGAGCCTCCGTCGCTCGCTAACATCGACGCGTCAGCCTCAGAAGAAAATCGCTAAAAGTACTAAGAGTGACCAAAAATTCACCGCAAAGTTAATTCTTTTGACCTGGCGTAGCTGAAATTCGAGCAGTGATGGATTGGACAAAGTGTCGATTAAAGCCGCGGTACAAGCGGACATGGACTGCTGAAATGACAAATTTATTAAGCTAGGATATGGTCGGGCAGAAAAATTGAATGTACCATAAGATGCGCATAACACTGCGGCATATCGGACCGCCAGTGATGTTGGAAGGTGCTCAGATGCGTCAAGAACTCGACACACCGCCGAGTCGTCACCAAACTCATCGAGTCCTCTGGCCGATCCACGCACGATGATAGTAACTAAAAAATTTCGATATATAGATAATCATTTAGCTGCGGCACCGAGAACCTTATCAAATTTTGTCCATTTGAGCTTTTAATCTAGAGACGATCACCTTCAAGGCCCAATTTGCCTAACAATGCAATAATGCTAGTAAATAAGCCCACGGCGCCCGAAAGCGAGGTCATACTTGCTCTTTTGTAATCGGA
>NIUQ01003548.1:0-17114 GCA_002796945.1 Plectus sambesii
AGCAGCGGCCTGTCAGTGCATCGCTCAGGGGAGAGCGGGACTGCAAAAACGCGTCCAGAATATCGGCGCAATCATCAGACGAGTACGTTATTTATGGCTTACATCATATAATCACCAAGTATTCGTTACAAATTCTTTCACTTAAGCGTTATTGCTGTTAGCAGTTTTTCTATTTGAGTTAAGCGATCAAATACTCCCTAGTAGTCAGTTACAGAGTTTTGTTTGGGACTCTACTAAATAAAGAAACTGACAGCTTATTTAATGATACATGAAGGATTCTCATCGGTCTGCACTGCTTGGTGGTCGTAAGTGTTAGTAATAACACTACTGCTGAAAGGAGTCAATATAAAAAACGATTTTCACATCGGTTATCCAAAACAAAATTCAACCGAAAAGAAAATTTTTTAAACTATTGATCATAATGTCATCCTGTTGTGCGATCCTTTACAACATAGGGCCGGTTTCACATCGCGTACTTTAGCTAAAGTCGTACTTAAGGCCTATCCTTCATCATTGCGTAAAGTCCGACTTCAGCTAAAGTAATGTGAAACTTAATAGTAGCTAATGTGAAACCGGCCCATAGTCTTTCCCGTCGAGATGGTCGCAGGTCAAATTATAGTAGGCTGATGCGATGTTCACGCCAAGACGCCCAGATTACGAATCGCATCCGTCATGTTAAGCATGATTAGCGTTGGTTTCAGGCGGTTGCCGCTGGTGGATCGGCAGACCAATGCGTTGCAGATGTATCAAGCAGCTTGTAAGCTTACATTACATTTTACTTTACACTTCTCAATCAACTTTTCCCCGGACGTTTCAGAGTTACGCCCTCAAACAATTGGGTTCAAGTAATCGACGGTATCATCCACAAATGTGTAAGGAAAGCAACACCGCTCTCTTTGGAAAGCCTTTTCAAGGTAATTGTACTTGGCGAAAATGTCAATAGTGGCTTTGATTAATTTGAAATCAAATTTTACGTTCTGTGAGAGGGAAATAGAAAAGCGAAACTGTTATCGGGCCTTTAATAAGCCGTTTCGACTCTATATCCCATTAACAGTTTAAAAAATGATATCGGTTCTGCCTACGCTCAATTAATCGATAATCAATATGAAGCAATAAAATATGCACATCTTACTGTAGTTTTATTTTGAAATAGTTATCATGGTGTTATATGAAGATTCCAGTAAGGTTTAAAAGCAGGGAAGACTACTTTCCCAAAACGGAGTTCACATTTTATGGAATCTCGCACGAGTTTCTTGGCTCATTGCTTGGTATCATTCTTGTGACAATTAACAATTTGTCTGGATCAAATATCGTCAATTACCTTTTCGTTCCTTTCGTCGATTGCCCAGCGTCACTGAATTTCCGCCGTCATTCGCATTTTTCTAGTATATTTAATTGGAATTCGAAGCTCGGTCAACTTATTACGACCAGTTTCCGCGTTCAGTGATCAAAAATGATGATCAGACTGCAATCAGCCCTTAAAATGAACACAATTGCACTACTGACGCATCTATAATATAAATAAATGCCATTAGTTCAATGAAATATCAATAACCTTCAGGTTGGCTGTCGCAAAGCACTCACAGGGAAGGATGGCGAGGCGGCGAAGTTGGACGCTGGCTTTGACTTCCTGGGCAGTTTGGTCGACGCTATCGCCGACCGCGCCGAACGATTCTGCGACGGCGCTCATTGCCACTGATCACCCAAACCATTTGAGCCTCAAAATAGTGTCATTTCCGCCTTCTATACTGCTACATAACAATATGAATGCAACAGATTTGCTTTTTTGTTCCAATTGTTAGAAGTAAAATCAGGGTCAAAAGAAAGTGCGGTTTAATCTTCGTCACATCGTTGGTTAAATAAAATATCAGGGTCAAACGAGCGGATTTGGCTGGCTTGTGCACGTCCTTATTGCACCTTCAGAAAATAGACGAATTCAAGAATTCGTGATATTATAGCAATTAGGATCAAGTTGTTTGACAATACTACTTTTCATTTGTGTACTAAGCAGTAGTAAGTTATCAGTTTTCAGGTGTTACCTGCACTGCAGCCGACTTATTGATAGTAGCGAATGTGATTACTCTTTGTTTGCAGCGCACGTATCCGCACTGCAAGGTTGATTAAAGATTTAGGATTTGCAGTTTTGCTTATCTTGCTTAAGTAATTATATTGAGCAGGAGCGAGCGGGACCAATCAACTGTTCAGCACTTAGTGCCGAAGAAAGTCGAGGACGTTGACTGTACTGCATGAACAGCGAAAATCTCTAAATATCTTCAGTTGGATTCACAGTTCGCCCTGGGTGCACTTGTAAATCAAAATTGCATTTCTTTTCCCTTTTTAAGTTCAATTGTCTATCAGCGCGGCGCATTTCTCCTTGGCGCTGCTCCAAATAATAAGTAGTGATACTATAGGACGATTTTATTGAAAATACACACGCACTGCGTCTCTGACTGCGGCAACAGAAAAGCAATACATCACTGCACTGGTAAGCGTCTAAATAAGGAAATAATTACCATTAATCACTGAAGCTGCAAGAGTTATATTGGCTGCTGTCAACATTATAAAGATTCCAAAGAGAATTCCAAGAAATAATTGACAGTAGAAATGATAGAAAGAAGATATTCATCATTTACCAGTGAAATATTGTACAGGTTATACAGTAGAACTCATTTATAGCCAATATCTGTGTAAACATTATACAGTATTCAGAACTGAGCAGACCATGAATGTGTTTTGCCATATCAAACATAACTGTTTATGGCGGCCAATCGTGTCGATGTGCGTCAAGCATAATAAATGAGTTTATGATCGAGATAGATGGATAACATGTTATCTGACATAGACAAAGAGCAGTCAGCCTCTTTCAGTTTAGTGATGCATCAATTTGCCTTTTGTCGTCGTTGGGCACACCCGTTACTGAACCGTCATGCTACATTACTTAAACAAGAGCAATTTGCCATGATAGCGCTGTACTGCATGTACTACTTAAATCTGGCTTATTAAATTTTCCATTAGAAGTCAAATGTCCCGTTTAACGCATCACTCTACCAGTAAAGCATTAATTATCACAATTTTTGATCACTAAAAATTATATTTTATGTAACAGTAGTTGTTTATAACATTAAAGATATGTCCGCTGCAAAAATTTACGGTTAAGATTCTACAAACGTTGATTACTATATATTTTTGTGAAATTGTCGAAAGCGGAACAAAATCTATTGCTGTTGCATTGCTGTTGTATTTAGTTATTGAGATAGAAATGCACTCCTAGGGAGAGGAGGAGCGTGGTCAGTGAGACCGCGACAGGTCCGGCAGAGTTGAGAAGCGGCAGAAGAGATTGAATTTTATCCGTCTCGAACATTGAATGCAGCTTACTCTCCCAGGCGACCTTGTGCGCTGCGAAATAAGTCTGTCCCTTTTCGTTTGAAAGCTGAAAGAGTACCGTAGTTCAGGGTACAGTTATACTGTCTATCTGCTATTTTAATCACTCCAAACCCGCGGTAATATAATTCTCTATGTAACACTATTCTATTCTAGTCAAATCTGTATGAAAAGTGTTCTTTTTGAGTCGGAAAGTATCTTCTTTGAACTGAAAAATGTCCTTACTAAATTAAGAATGGTAACTTATAGCAAGAACAGAGAAATTTTTATCAGCTTTGAGCAGAATTTTGGTGAAATAGGTCATTTTAAAACAAAGCTGTTGCGAGAGAAAGCGATTGATTGCGAAACAAGGACTGCGACCACTTAGTTACGAACGGGGCTGTTATCTTGTTGTTGCCCCGCAACGGAAGTCGATTGTGGCAACGCAATTTCTTCCCGCTTCACAGAAATACATTTACCGAGCATAGCTGGATACGGTAAGGTTTATGAGGCACTGCGGTTCTATTTGAAGTCTGGGCTCAGTGACTGATATTTGAGATAAGATGGCTGAGCATCATATATAAGCCTTATATGACCTCGTATCAGACGAAACAAACGCAGTCAATTTTTCTCATATCCTTAATCACTGAGCTTTAATGAAATAGGGCCTCGGGTAAACGATTTGTTGGCTCACACGATCGAAAGATATACTACAGGTGGAAAGTGCACATATTCTGCATTCCCACACCAATCATCGACTAACAATGCTTATATAGAATAATAAAATGACACCTCTTTTTTTCATTTGCTCGTAAATTATAAATTAACATATTTTCTCTTACAGTTGTGGCGAATGCTTTCAGATCCGTTGCCCAATAGTCGACTCTGTTGAGCGCCGCTTTCTGAGTGTCGTTCGCAATCGCCGCCAAGTTGGTCCTTTGGCTTTGAATTGTTGACAGCAGCGTTTGAGTTGTGTTAACATTTTTCGCGAGCGTCTAAAGTAACAGTCATTAACATAAAGAGTAAAGCTAAGGCTTTATTTTAAGCTTGCGAAATAAGCCCTTTTGTAAGCTATGTTAAACATGACACGTTCACACTTCTTGACATAAATTCTTCTTTCACACTTTTTCAGCAAGGTCATAACTGACGTAAGATCTGTTAACAAGCATGCCGCGGTCAGACTCACTATCATTACGCCGGCATTCCGCGAATACGGCCATTTGAACGCGATATAAAATAATAAACAATCAAAAAAATGCAGGTAGTCTATCGAGATAGCAATAGTGCCGCATTTATTCATACTCGCATATTCCCTGAGAAATGTAAGTGAAAGTTGCATTGAAGAGCCGTAATGACATTTAGACGTTTTAATCGGTCAGTGGCTGTGTCGCAGAGTAAAAGTACAGTTCATTCGTCGAAAAATTGCTTACCGTTTCATCATTTGCAAAGAGATCCTGAACTTTGTTGAAGTTGGTCTTGAAAAATTTACCCACGTCCGATGCCATGCCGCTGATGCTGCTCCATAAATCTCCTTGGGCGGCCCCAAATACTGCCACAATGAGAATGACCGTTGCTGCCTTATTCATCATCTCGAATGGTGCTATGCTAATTTAGAAGATACGTTTGCCGCTAATCAGAGGCTGAAATAAACTAGCTCTTTTACTACGACTCTGCTTTATTCAAAGAAACTGACAAATACGGTGTCCCAGAAGTAACTAGGCATAGGAGGTGGCTAGTTACTTCTCGGACGCCTTCTATATTCCAGTCTTCAAGGCCAATCAGCACCAAACGAAGCTTAGCAATGCGTATTTTTTCGCGCAAGCCTTTCATAAAACCCTTTTTGAAGTTTTATTTATTTATTTTATTTAATTCAGCTATCTCTATGCAGTACGCATGCAAGCCTCTGTATCACATCTTTTTGAAGTATGTTGGATGATTATAACTACATAATCATACATCGTATTTTTCTCTAATAGTACGGTCGTTATCAAATCGTAGTTTTAATACTTTCTTTCAGCTTTAAATATCCGAAAACCGTGACGAATCTGCTTCTTTTTCATAAACATAGCAAAAAATCTACATTAAAATGTAAAGGAAGTCCCTGGGCCCTATTTCACGAAAGCTCAGAATCGGAAATCTGTGATAAGTCGGCTTAGTCTCACACTGTTGATACCAGGTGATATACGGCTGATGTGCGCTACTCAGCCAAATTATCACAGATTTCCGATTCTGAGCTTTCGTGAAATAGGGCCCTGGGGTAGTTAAGAATTGGAAAAATCTAATATCACTCGCTGTTCAGCGCACTGGAGTAGCTTGAGATATCGCTGTTATACAAAGCGCGATGGTCCTGCCCCGATTATCTCATCGGTCTCTCAAAATATAGTTGTGAGAGAATACCGTAGCCGCAGCAATATTCCTACCTAATGCTGTTGAAATCGATTCACTGTTGTTAAGGAAACAATACTCTGATGTCATTCAATTTCAGAGAATGTGTATCCACTTGCGACGTGCACTATTAGATGAAAAAATTTGGGATATTATTGAGACATTATTTCAAAACATGAACATTTGATAAGACTCTGTTTGACTAACGCTTATTCACTGAAACCTGACCTCAACGAGCTGAGTATCGTATTTAGGTAATAAAAGAAAATATCGTATTGACGACATAAAATGCAGCCAACTTATTTCAGACCTTAATGGCTGAGCTTTAGTGAAGCAGGCCTGTGGTATGTAACCTTACTAAAGAGTTGCAAATCCTCGGACTTTCTTCCTCTCAATTTTATCTTAGTCGCGTCAAAATGTTTGATTGTGGGAAAGGAGCTGAACAGAAGGCAAGAAGTACTATGCTGATATGAAACGATATTTTCCCTCAACAATACTGAATAAAAACTAATCAAGCTCATGCCTCAATAATAGCTAACAAATACTGCACTGCGGTACTTGTAATCCGATTGAGTGTAGGGTGCTCAATAAACGCTCGCCTCTTCTATGATCACTTCACAAAATTAATTCATCGCAATAAAAGCTTAAATGACAAGAGCATTTATTCTCAATAGTAATATAATGCTTCATGCCTATGTCACTGCAAAAAAAACAAAGACTTGTTGTACAAATAAGGGGACAGTAGCTTCGAACGCAGTATTATCGATAGACAAACAACTTCACAGTCTCAGAGAAGTAGCTTCTGTGTATCTTAATTATCTATTCCTTACAAATATTTGTAGCATAGCAAATAAAATGAAGTATTTTAGATTAAGATTTTCTGATTTAATTTACATATAACGGACAACATCACTGAAGCTTGTCGGTTCCTTTTCCAACCTTTTTCGTTACTCTCCTTGGATGTATTTTCGCGACTTTGAATACTTTCATCATTCTAACGACTCGAAACGCGGAACTAACAATTTTTCACGTCAAATTTTGTTACGTTATTTGACTTTGAGGCTGTCGAAGTTAAAATTCAGTCGCGAGTTAAAACTAAACATGAACTACTCAATTCATATGTTTGACTGTTTAGAGTAAATGAATGACTCTGGCTTTGAGCATGATACTTCTACGACATATATCAAATTTGGAATAAAATTACGTTAATAGCTACATTTTGTAAAGTTATCGGCTTCTTTCTCACTTTCTTAATCATCGGACGGTATATGAGTATATGCCCTATCAAATCAAAATCAAGTAGCATCTGAGTAATAACTTCTTAAGACATTTTAATATTTGTATATTCATACTAACTACCTTGAACTTTATCTACTAAAACACCAATTGGCATCTTACGAAACTGCTACCGGAGGTTATTATACCCATTCACTAGGTACGAGCGTCAGTCTTTTCTGAATAAAAACCGCTCTACTCGATACCAACACTCGAGTCCGACGTCAGTTGGACGACTGGCTACCTTCGGCACCAAGGCGACTGGCGCAATAAAAGTACCCTTCTCCAACGTGCAATTCACCCGATCGAAATCCGCCCGCTCGCGGCGCCCGGCAACCAGTGACATCAACAACTTGTCCACGGTCGACAAAGTCGGCGAATAAGGTTCGGTGGCCTGTCGACTGTCTGTTTCGGTTAAAATTATTGTTGGTGACGCCTCACTGAATGTCATAGCTACTTCGCCAACACGCCATCAACAAACGATGACACGAGAATAGCAGATGAGGCCGCTGAACTTGAAATAAACGATCGTGCACGGTTTGATGGTTTGGTGAACGCGCGCTTCACATCCTACTTCGTATACCTGTCTTGTACTCAGCTTTACATCATGTGACAGAGCAAAACTTCGCATGCAATCAATTTCCTCCGTGATAGCTAATGGCGTTTTGGTTTTACCGGAGTAAAAGATGGTGTGCGTTGTCAAGTGAAGTACTTTTACTTGAGAGTGTCGCATTCAAACTTTCCGCACCGGTAGATCGCAGTTTGAATTTTGTTATTGATTTCCTTTCAAAACGTTAAACTCGGAGAAGCTGGTGATTGTGACTAACAATTGTGACATCAACAATAACCACGACCATTGTAATCGCACAAGCAGGAAGTTGGGTGAACAAACTACACTAGGTGCGCTCATGTTGGTGGCAACGATGTGACGACTTAAGGAAGTGAATAAAAAGCATATAGTGAGAAATATAAAAGGTAGCTTGCTTGGGGGAAATCATATTAAAGAGGTTCGTCAGTCGGTACCAGAGTGTCAACCACAGCCGTGTTGCCAATTTCACTAATCGGTGGTAAACGCGACATTTGTACTCACTATAGTTTAGTGAATTTGGTCTCCTGATGCAAAAGGGTAGGCGCTTCCGAGTACTGCTCTCTAAAAAGGCAGCAGCTGGAATGCAGCGAGCGTGTCGTCAATCTACGAAGAGGGAATCATATAATAATCGTTGTTTAGAATCCACTAGATAACCTTGAGGTATAGGTCATTAGATGCTTTTCATGTCACTACAGTGGCTTAGCTATTTATCTACGCTTCAGACTGAAGTTTAGTTGGCGAGCGGCGTCAAGTCACTTCCTTGTAGACAAAAGAGGGATGCGCCGCTAACGCGAGCGCCCTTTTGTGCATGCGTTTGCTGTACGATATTTTCTTCAAATGACCTGATAAAATCAACTATCTTCAAGACACATATAAAACGATTTCTTTCCGTAGCAATATACTCACGGCTGTTCAGGGCCGAGATGCAAGTTTCCTGCCACTACCTCACCAAAAGCAAATCGGAAGTATACGATTAGCCTTTCATTCAGCATGAATGCGTCAGTTGTGCGTAAGAGAAAAATGGGCGATCGATTTGCGTTGCTCAGCGACGCTCAACATATGGAAGGGCACGTGCACCTTGACATGTATGACAACCGTCATAATCACTTCTCGTGATGTCTGCTGAATGTTGAGAGTCTTTTATCATTTTCTCTTTAATAAGGACACTTTCCCACGCAAAATAGCTACTTTTAATATTAATTTTACGCGGAATGCGTCCTCTTTGAGTTTGAAAGTGTTCGTACTAAAGCAGAAATAGCATATATATGAGAAAATATCTTGTATTTTTTCCGCGACTATCATTGTGTGCAACAGATTTCTTCACTGCAGTGAAGCAAACAGTTAAGCATACAGTGAAGACAATAAAGACTGCAAAATTAAGTCTTAGCTCACTAGGCTATAAGCATCTGCTCGCTTACACCTAAAAACACTATTATCTCTATGCAAAAAAAAATATATTTTTACTTTAAGACAAGCCTATTCAAACTTGTTCTCACTTACGCATTTAGGTAATAGCGCGACTAACATTAAAGAACCATTTCAGTTAAGTCAATATCTTTAAGGTACTAGAAAAATGAGCCTATTACTTCAGCTTTGGGCTGAACTATATAAAACATGCAAAATCTATACAATCGATAATACATTTCTTATGTCATCCTGATATCCATTCGCCGATAGACTGATTTTTTGCGTATTAATATGGGCTAATGCAAAACATATGAATCTCTTTTTCGGTAAAGCATTAGTCCAGCAAGATAGTGTAAGGTTTAAAGCCGAGGGAATAAATAGCAACGACTTTGGCAGATGTGTAAAAATTTTTGTCAATGATCATTCATTCTCTTGGCTCTTTTGGGAGACTAAATTCGAAAGGAGGGGCGAGTGTTTACGTTTACTCCAGCTGGAAAACTCAAAGGCCTTTGGTGGATAGTATTCCATGTTCTTTTACGCATAATCCGTAACGACATTATCCATGACGATCAAAGAAGAAGGAAAAGGATTAAGAATTGCATTCATAACACAATTAAAGTGGTGAAGGATTTGGCGACATCGATTCCTTTCAACGATATCCGTGAGACGGATTTTAAGTTCTTTTCTTCACCTCACTTCCTCCCTCCAGTATCATCCGTGTCGGCATAGAAAGCGTGCCGTCGTAAGTTAGTCCGCTTTGAAGACGCCTTTCAATGGTCTTCTGTTGAAGAGAGCAATTCTTCTCACACGAGGGGACCTCCGCAGAGGCCCGCAGAGGCGAGAACAAACCTGTCGGTCCACTCTCGCCCGGCGTGCACGCCCCATATTTCCCTAAGTTTCTTTTATCATATTGTGATTTGATGTACGTCGAGATCCGATATATATAAGCGCTGCATATGATTTTTCATCGTCACCTTGACCCATTATCATTTGGCGGTTTTGTGAACGTCGGATAAAGTTCGGCCGGCGTAAGAAAAAAACTGGGCTTAGATTTAAATAGTGGATCCTTCTATCGAGCGTAGATTGTAGGCACTCCTTATGTTCGCAAAGCGATATTTTTTGTGTACGTGGGAAAGACGAAATAATTACTGTTATTGTTCAATTATACTCTAAGGAGTCGTATAATTCTTAAATTTCTGCACTGGCTATCGTAAGTTTTAAAACTGAACGCCACTACGTTTGCGGAGCAACTTTGGGTAGATGTTATGCCATCAACGGAGGGTGAGGCGGGCCCCTTCGGCGGGGAGGAGACTATAGACGCTACGACTGCACAGAGGACGCGAGCTGAAGGATCTTGGGGTTCGTTGACGCGCTGTAAGCGTATCTTACCTGTCACGTGATAAAAATTTTGAGATATCTTCGGCCCTCTGTAGAGCTTTCAGTCAGCGAGAGCCTTCATTTGGACTCTTTAGGCGGCCCGCGATCCATATCCTTTTTGATCTCAGTGATAGTCCGATTGCAACCAGAGTGCAGACCGGCGCCCATGATTCATGGACACTACAAATCATGCCTTATTATTCTTTGCTGGCTGCATGATTCTAATTATACTGCGCGACATTCTGCTATTTTCTGTCTGTCTGTCTTTTATCAACCTTAAAATTAAATTGCATTGTTGTCAATAAGGAATTGTTAATTGAAAAACTTGAATTATAATGTCCTTCTTTGCTTTGCATTCTATTAAAGCCTGCTCACTGAACCTTTGCTTTGAAGTAGGCACGATGTTCTGTCGATTAAACTTAATTCGACGCAGCCTTGGGCGTCAGTCATTCACAATCGAGAGGTCGTTCGCACCACTGTATCCCGTCACGCGCTTGTGTACATTGTAGATGTGCAGTTTTCTGCGCCCTTTTGAGACGCACAATATACTTTGTTGTTCAACAATACGAACCTGATCTTGAACAGAATAATTATCGTGTCATTCGCTTTTGCGTTGACTGCTAAATAGCGCCATATATAGATCTTGAACATTGAGGTCGGATTCAAGTTTCGTCCATGGCGCCTGTCAATCTCTCTCTTTCTCTCTCTCTCTCTCTCTCTCCCTCTGAACTCATAGTACGTTAGAAAATGAAGAGTTTACAGAAGATAGGACAAAGTTGCTTATCTTGGCCCCCCTCCACTTCGTTAGCTTCTGAGAATCGTGCTGTGCCTATTGATGCCTAAAAATTAAATCAGAACAGCCGAACAAGTATTCACTATTTTGCTCTACTCGGAGAATTTGATATGAGTCAAGGTTTCACCATTGAAAGTTATTTGATCTCCACTGTGTTCAGCTCTTTTATAGGGCTTGAAGCTAGGAGCGCAGCTTGCGTCAAGTGCGCGTTACTATGAAAGCATATAATATTCGATAGGATGGAACAAATGAACGTACGTACGGACAAGCCAATAATGTAGCGCCGCGCGGTGTACGATCGTGCAGCGATAATTATGTGACATAAGTATTCTTCATACATTATCTACTAGTATTGGTAACGTTTTCTTTGTAGGCAACTGTATCAACAGCAGACTTCAACGAAATCCGCAAGATGCAGTCACTCGCCCTGTTCACCATGTTCATCTTCTGTATGGCTGCGGTTCAGTCAGCAGAGCCCGACGAAGCAGTCCAGTTCGATCCTACTGAAGAGCACAAGTTGTCAACACTTCTGCTCCGGCAGAGCAACGGTGAAACGATACGAAAGAAACGACAATGCTGCGGAGGCGGCGGCGGATATGGAGGTTAGAATCAGTCAGAGTATTGTGGAAACCGCTGAAACACGGTGTTCAGAGCGGTGAATAGTGTACAGTTCAGCGGCAGCATCCCCAAATATACTCAGTAGTGCATGCCTCGAGACTCCTTCCTACCTTGACGTGACCTTTCACGAGCAAATGACGTAGAATGTGCATAGATGTAACAGAGGTCAGAGGAAGGGGGCGAGTTTGCCGATCCAATGTAAAGTGGAGCGTAAATCTTCGTCAAGTACCATGAACTACAGTAGACCGTTCAAATGATTTTTAAACCTCTTCTAAACAACTTATCGAAGGGAAGATAGAAAAAATTTACTCACACCCACTAAGTTTATTCTGGGGAGAATATCAGCCCATGAGCCTGACATTCTTGATGTAGATACGCCCTGGCTCGCGACCGCTCACAGGCGGTCGAAAATCGAGAAGATCCTAATATAACTTGGAGCGATATCTCTACACCATACAGATCCCGTCGTTTTTGATGCCATTTTCTAGAGCCATCGATTAACAAATAGTCAAATGGATTCTGAAACGCTTGTAGAACTTAACAAAACGGTTCGTCAAAAAATGCTCTGCTGAGTTAAAGCAAGCAATCAATCTAGCCATTAAGAATATCTTCATTTGACATGAGAAAATAATAAAAAAAGTTCGAAATTGATCGAAATACGTCTCTTATTCGTGGCCTTTTTTACCTATTGAGGTTTTCTGTAACAAACTGAATAGCGCAATTGAAGTTATTGCGTTGTTTCATTAAAGAAGAATAATTCAGGTTATCCTATCAACCGTGGTTATCCTGGATTCGCCGGTGGAGGAGCCGGCTATGGGTACGGCAGTGGAGCATGTAAGCAAATTAATTTCTTATTGTAGCGTCTGTATTACTGTACCCGCTGTAAATGTAGCGCGCTACTGCTTGCTATGTGCCCCATCTGCTTAGGTTTTACTTTCACCATAAATATTCAAGTTAATACTCATTTCTTAATAGTGCTATCGCAAAAATCTCATTATAAATTTATGTCTACGATACAAAAAATTTCCATAAGACATTTTAAACGAATTTTTTCTGAGAGAATTAACGAAATTAGGGAACATTATTTATTTTGTATTCGTAGATTCCCTCACAAAAGGCCATAAGAATGTGCGTAGATTACCATTAGACTCTGCAAAACTACCCTCTATCAAAGTCGCATGAAGAGAACTATTCCCCTAGTTATCTTATGAACTCTCAGAACGTATCATTTGCAGTCAATTAAGTAACGAATCCCATCCATCCCCCACCTAAATTTGGGCCACACCCATATCATTCTATGTTGGACGCTCTAGATTTCCCTCTTTACAGTCGCCTGCAACGGTCAGCAGGCCCTTGCCGGCTGCATCAACGGCGCTTGCGGGGCCGGCCTTACATGCTACAACAATTTCTGTTGCAATAATTTTGCGCTCGGTTCAGCGGGCATTTACGGCAACGGTGTCTATCCAAATACCGGTGTCGTGGGCGGCGGTCTTTATGGCAATGGACTCTATGGCAATGGTGCATATGGAAACGGCCTGTACGGAAACGGCCTGTATGGAAACGGCGCTTATGGCGACCCTCGTCTCTACGGGACAACCGGAGTCGGCGTCGGCCAAAATCTCGGGGGCTTCGGACCAGGGGGATTCGGACAAGGTGGCTTCGGCGGCGTTGGTACTGGAATACCTTTTGGAGCTGGTAATTCCTTTCAATTATGATTTAAAGGGGAATTTTTGATCGTCCGTAGTTGTGAAAAACGTACCCTAAATTATTTTTAGCTTGTATGGAGAACTGCTGCGAACCATACCATTTTTTATTGCAAGTAACTTATCGTTGAGCAGCCGAATGATATGCAGCTAATAACAATCTATGGTTTGCCTTAGTATGGACGGCAGAGTCAAACATTTGCGGGACTCGTATTGTTTTTATTGAGCCTCCCCAAAGCTGGAACAGTCCGAGTGCTAGCTACATTTTTCTACCTCCTGAAATGCGAAAGTATCGATCATTTTTTAGGCAAGTGAATTGCAGCTTGCTTGAACGGACAACTGGCCTGTATCAACTCTTCCTGCGGTCAGGGCTTTGTTTGCTATGGCAACTGCTGTGTGCCAGGCGGCAACAACATTGGTTGACTGTTTGCTGTTGCGTTGGCTACTGTGAATTTTCAATTGAATGCTGGATTGCCCTACTTCAGTATTTTTGTTCGCCTGTTTCAGGATAACTTTAAAAATCATTTTCTATTTGTGAAATTATATGTATTTATTGTTAATGCATTGCTTTCTAAGCGACAAATAAACTTTTAAAATGCAATATGTATCGCTATAGATTCGCAAGATTTTTTACAGCAGTTTTTTCCCGTCCATGTTACAGTGCTAATATAGGGAGAGAGAGAGAGAGAGCTATGAGATTAGGCAGTTGCGCAATGCGACTCCAATAAGCGCAGTTTGCGTTTACTTACTAGTGAAAGTTCACCGTCGGCAGCCGACTCTACGTTCAACGACATATCGTACACAGACATAGTATAAACATTGGTGGCGCGTAAAACCATATACAAAATGAGTATAGTGAATGAGCTCGAATATAACAATCAATATCGACATATGACAGTAACAATCACATGTATAATCATTAGAAGGGACTGTTTTATTAGAAGTATAATCCAATCTATCACTGTATTTATGTGCATCTCAATGCAACAAGTGATTCTCTCTCATGAGCATAAACGTAAATGCTAAAATATCTGCACCCAACTCGTATGCGCTAACAAACTCATTGCCGAGTAGTGAATTGGAGAAGTTTGCAGCCGTCTTCCGTGTGCCATAGAAAACTCATCGATGAAATTGAAAAATTTAATTACAAAGAACAAGGGAGTGGGTAATATTACAAAAACTCTAGTAGCTGACACCGCACACGTTTGCCTTCCACAAATCAACAAATTACAGTTGCATTCATTTCACTTAACGTAAATGCCCACTAAAATATAGCGTAATAAACATTAATACATAGCGTGAGCCGCATTAATGTCCACTAATTGTATTTCTTATGGACATAACTGTCTCAGAGAAATTGCATCAAGCTCAATGTCTTTTGATCGCTAAAAGTATTAAATCCATGGTAATTGATGACAAAAACTGGTTCAAGTATAAAAGTTAGCAGCGATTAAAACTGGTTACATGTATGTGATCCATTTTGTTCACAGAGGCTGACTGGAAATACCACAAGCAGAGAGTATAATAAACAGAAATCTGAAGTCAAACTAGAAAAGGCAACATGGTGCACGAAAATCACCTGAGCGAAAAAGGCCTTCGTTCAATAAAAATGTATAACACTGAGCTACCTTACTATGAGTAATTCAGACAGGACAGTGCATTAATAACTTGCGTAAAAAACTGATATGAAAAATAAGCGCGAAAAAAGAGATATGTCTGTTATTCGCCAGCTTCGCCACAAAACTTTACGTGCAAGCCATTAAGAAAGGGATCTTTTGGGAATACCGTTTTTACAAGGGACCCACTTTATAAAACGATTGCAATTGCTCAACTGTGGAGTGACAAGAGCGGTGATTTTTCAATTTCCGGCTATTTCCGGTTTTCTAACTAATCATCGCGCTTGCTATTCCTCAACTCTGCAATGACAATCGTTTCTTGGCATACGCACAAGGATGACGAAGGTACTGGCTTGTAAAGGTAGATAATACAGACTATGTGTCGTTATGCAGGTGGCAATAACTACTTGGTGTAAAAACAGTAAGGCCGTGTTTATACTGTCTAAATCGCGCGCGTTATTCAGCAGACAAAGTATGACATTAGGTCCTGCGATATTTATGCTTGTATAATGTAGATTTAATGATAACTCTCTACTGATTGCCAACAATTTGAGTTTAGAATAGAAATCAATTTCATGCCTAACTATAAAGCCGAACAGAATGTATTATTTCTGAAGTATAAACACGGCCTAAGATGCATATCTGTCAAGGTAGAGGTACGATGCTGCACAACATCTCAGCCGAGAGAACGTCGGATATAGTCGAAATTTGTCTATTAATAACAAGAAATCTCAGACTGAATAAGGCAAACTTCTTCGAAGATCGATAGCGCTTCTTTGTACCAATTTATGCACGAAAAAACCAAGAAACGACTAAGATTCTCGGTGAAAAAAGCTGTGTTTGCACCGAAAAACTAGCTCATCTCTGCCAACTACGATGCCTGGCGAGATTTCTTGTTACTGATCAAAACATTTTGACTATAGAAGCAGCTGGGAGCTGTTTAAAACAACCCGAAAAAAGAGCTACGCAACTTATTAAAAACTCCCAACAAATCGGTGCGATACGAACCAGCAGCCAATTGGTCCAGTCGTTCGTCCGACGCGTCCAAAAATACCCGACCATTTTTGTTGCGAGCCGCTTCCGTCTGAAAAAGTTTTGTTGAACTTTGAGGCAACAATTTATGAACACCACCGGCAGTCGTACGAGTAATAGAAGAGCGCAATAGGGAAAAGGACATCAGCAGAGGATATTCCAAGCGCTGGGAGTACAGAAAACAAGAATGAACTAGAGTGTGACAAGACCGCGAATAACGCCTAACTATCGCTAGTCCAACCCCTAGCGGGCCGATTGGTGTAGTGGTCTACACCTTTGCTCATCAGTCTCAAGGATGCGGGTTCATTTCCCGCTGAGGGCGGCCCCTCACCCAACCAAGGTGCCCATCCATCCGTGGGTCGGGGAATTGGTAGCAGCTATGCTGCGAATATACCGGCGATAGGCCCTCGCGACAGGCCGGCCGATGCTCTACCAGTCGCATCAACCATGGCCCAATGTCGCATCGCAACAACGGGCCAGAGGAGCGGACCCCGCCACCCTGNTGGTAGCAGCTATGCTGCGAATATACCGGCGATAGGCCCTCGCGACAGGCCGGCCGATGCTCTACCAGTCGCATCAACCATGGCCCAATGTCGCATCGCAACAACGGGCCAGAGGAGCGGACCCCGCCACCCTGCGGGACAACCGCTAAGCGGACACTGCGAATGGCGGTACAAACGCTGAAGAAGAAAAAAATTGCTAGTCCAACTCCCTCCCACGACACCCTATTCGTGGCTGAACCAAAGAAGTGTCAAAAGTTAGTTAATGAAAAAATTGCGGCAGTACGCACCTTTCGTCGTATCCAGTCCTGAAAGATGCCAGTCTCGACGAACCATTTCAGGAAGAGTCGGCCACTTTTCAAAGGATGCGCATCGGCGAACGAGTGCTTCTGGAAGTCGGGTCGGCCGTCCTGTTGCTGTACGAGGGCGAACTCTCGGTAATGTCCCAACAGCGTGGCG
>NIUQ01003549.1:0-16961 GCA_002796945.1 Plectus sambesii
GCAAAGGGATCGGCGTGATAAATGTAGGTAGGGATTTATTGGAGATCAACAAAAACGACAATTAACGAGAATTGCTAGGCGGACTAACAACAGGCAGAAGTGATATTAAATTATGAGGACAAGGAGAACTCCTTATCACCAACCAATTATGCTTATCCAGTGATATTCGCGGAACCTACTGGAACATTATAGAAGCTGCGATCACGTGATCTGCGTGTCGCGACTAATTTCGGGGATTTCGAGACCCTTCTTAAAATCTCCTCTCGAATGTTGATTCACTCTGCGGGACGAAGCGCGAACCGTAACACCTTGATTATTTTCAGTTTGCGGACCAACGAGCTGCCCGCCGATGCGCCCGATCTCTTTTGCGCTTATCCAGAGTTCTACCTGGAGGACTCGTTGGACTTGATCGTATTTCTACTGCGGTACGAATGGAAGATTTGCTGGCTACCGTTGTCAATATTACTACTCGTGTTGGTTTTAGCAACGCGCCGCAAGTGCTGCAAATGTGCCCGCCGGAGTTGCCGCAGCAGTTGCTCGTGTTTATCTGCAGCACGCACTACTTGAAGAATCCCTTTATGGCAGCGAAGGTTCGTGCATCTTCCACTCTTCATCTTCCCGCCATAATCACTCCTTCATGAGCATCTTTCCGCCCGTTGCAGGTCGTCGATGTCCTCTTTATGATCAGTCCCATCTACAATCCGCAAGCGCAGTCGCTCCATCAAAACGTCATCAACAGTCCTCTTGCCCTTCGGCGTCTCTTCCCTAGCCTTGTCAAGTTCTATGCCGGTGAGGACGTGTCTTTGCTGCCCGGTAGCATAACGTGTCATAGGTTGCTCATATAGTCTTTTATTGTAATTTACCACTTACGCATTCAATTTTGCTGTACCTGCATTCATTTAGAATGTTAGATTGACAAAATTGAATGCGATGGTGACGATCTCAAATGAATCTCATATAGTGGAATAGGCTATGGCCGAGCGTATAGCGGTGTTTTTTAAAAAGTTCAATGCTAATTGTGCTACTTTTAGATGTGGACAGAACGGGCTCGCACACCGAGTTTTACGACAAGTTTAATATCCGCCGATCCATTCAGGTCATCTTCCGTTCTCTCTGGCAGAACGCTTTGTATCGGAGCAAAATGATTGAACACGCTAGGTAAGCGTCTCCGGATTCATTTGTCCCTTTCTCGCAACATTTTTTGTTAGCAAGGATAACTATAATTAATGAATAATTCAAACTGCTCTAAAAGTTCACAAAGCATTATTCAATTACTTATTGTACGTATAAATCAAGAATCATTTAAAAACCAGTTGTCTGCTTAAGAATGGGAGTCATATCGAAAAGAACTTATAAAGGGTTGTAATTTTGTGAATAGTTGTACCTTTTCCCCCATAGATCTGCGTGATTCACGCCCCCACGTAATACGTACCATTTACTTCTGTGTTCAGGGAGTGCGGCGAGCACTTCGTGCGGTTCATCAACATGGTGATAAACGACGCGACGTTCCTACTGGACGAGTCGCTGGCGGCGTTGAAGAAGATCCACGAGATCGAGGCGCTCATGGACAACAAGCGAGAGTGGGATCAACTCAGCGGAGTACGTTCTCCCTTATGCCATTATCCTGGATTATCCTTGATTTCTCTGTTCAGGATGAGAAAAAAATGAGATCGGAAGCGCTGGAGCAGGCCAAGGGTCAGGTCCGGTCGTGGCTCGTACTCGGCAAGGAAACGATGGACTTGTTCTGCTACTTTACGCGCGACGCTCCCGAACCCTTCCTGGAACCGGTACGATTTGTTTTTTTGGCTCGCTGACGACGGTAGTATACTTTTGTTTGCGTACGTACTTCCGTTCGTCATGTTGTGTTTTGTATATGCGCTGAAAGCATAAAGTAAAGTTAAAATTTTCCGAGCAGTAATAAGAAATCTTTGACTGAATAAGGTAAACTGCTCTGAAAAACGATAACACTTCTATCAATTTATGCACTTGAAAATCGAGAAATTACTATTATTTTTTATTGAATAAGATGTTGAAGCACTGAAAAGCGAGCTCATCTTTGTCGATTATAGTGCCCGCTCGATATCTTGTTAGGACCTAAAATTTTTAAATATATTAGAGGATTGTCGATGCCGAGCGACGATTAAGAGCGATTGATTGCAGGTGCTTGGGGAACGGCTGGCGTCAATGCTCAACTATAATATATCTCAACTGTGCGGCCCGAAGTGTACGGAACTGAAGGTGAAGGACAAGCAGCGCTTCGGATGGGAGCCGCGTGCCCTCATGCAACAGATCGTCGATGTCTACCTCAATCTTGGCTCTGAGCAAAAATTCGTCGACTATATCGCCCTCGACGAGGTAGCCTACATCATTTTTTACTGTCCTCCCTTAGACTTCACCCAATAAGCGAATTAAAACAGTGCAATCAATGCCGGACAGTTAAAGCGTTTCAGTTTGGTAATAGGACAGCTCGTAGTACGTGAATACAGTGAATGAATGAAATTAATCTCTTTAGCAATTAGTGAAATTCAGGGTGCTAGAGTAGAACCGTGATATAACAAAAAGTCTCATGCTGCAACGCTTAAGAGACCGGAATATAAGACAAATGTTACATATCCTTGCATTCTATCAAATATCCGAGCTGTTACTCAATTGTCTGTTTTGAGTAATTTAGATGGCCATCCTAATTCGATTGCAACTTGAATATGTGACCATTGATTGCAAATCATTTTCAGCGCTCATACGACCAAGACATGTTTACGAACATACTGTCACGTCTGCAGCGGTTTGAAATCGTGCCGGCCAGTCAGGTGGAGCGCATGCGACACCTCGCCGACGCGGCGTTCATCGTCTGGAAGCAGAACCTCCAGAACGAGCAGGACTTTGGCGACGACATCCCCGACGAATTCAGAGGTACTAACCACTGCAGCACTTCGATGCGGGTCACCGCCGTTTATACCATTTCCACTTTAATAAGGATATTTTCCAAACCACGTAGGACACTTTCCAAATCAAAAAGGCCATTTTTCGTATTAATTTGTCTATAAAATGTTTCTTTTGATTTGGAGAGTGTCCTTATTAAAGCGGAAATGGTATATTTAGCCCGAATTAGAATTAGTTTATAGAATCATTTTGAATGCGAAAGTTACGATATTCGCGCAAATGATCATTCGCTTTGTTTCAGATCCGTTGATGAACACGCTGATGAACGACCCTGTGCAGCTGCCATCGGGCCACATCATGGACCGCAAGTACATCAGTCGCCATCTCCTCAGCGACCCCACCGATCCCTTCACGCGTCAGCCCCTCACGGACTCCGATCTTGTTCCTCGTACGTCTTCCGCCCTCTTTTTATGTTGTGAATCACATATTCACTGGCGCGAGAACCGTTAACTAAATATAGAAATAGTTTAGTTTACTGACCGGCCGAATAATAGACAATCGTCGTCAATTGACCCTTAGGAGAGTATCATGAAGGGACCTGTTTCATAAAACCGCCTTCCGTTTCGTCACCCGTGCATCCGATTTCGTCATTGTCTTCAACTGGAGCGTAAAGTTGACGAAACTAAACGGGATGATGATGACATTGAGAATGCAAAGTGACTAATATAGTGCAATGATGAAGAATTACCATGAAAATGGCCTGTAGCTATTCTTTTACTATGAGGGATAGTTGAAACTTCTGCAAATTTTTATAAAAAGTATACAACGAAAAAGCATACATGATATAGTGAACAACACATATTATTTTGAAAATATTAGCAGTCTTATGCAAATGATAGACTTTTTTTACCAACATATCTGTTTCAGAGACCAAGCTGAAGGAGAAGATCATTGCTTGGAAGAAAATGAAGTTGGGCAGATGATTTTGTCGTCACCCTTTCCTTCGATGCCTTCACCCTTACTTCTGTTTAACGTCTAATATATTTCAATGTTCGTCGCTCATTTGCCAAATGGATCGGTTTCTGTGTTTGTTGTTTGTTATCAGTGTTTTTTGCTCTGCGCGGTTCGTTTTGGTCGCAACGTTCTTTTTCGACTCAAAACTACCGCGTCGCATTTTGAAGTTGGCACAATTCGTGGCTGTATTTTACTCCGCTTTGATGTGATATACCATCTAATGATACCATCTAACGAAAGGCACTTTTGGCAATTGGCCCAGCGGTTGCGTCAGCTCATTTGAGCGCTCGTGTAATCAGCGATCAATGTGTATAAATTGATTTCATTGTGATCATCGAACGGTTTTTCTGAATTATTTTCGGTTTTGTGGAGACCGAAGCGCCGTTGTGCGTTTGTCGAGCAAACTGATACGCTCATTTCTCATAGCTTAATTACCTTTCTTTCGCAGACTTTTATGTGCAAGTGTTGGCGGTCGGCGATGGCATTTCTAGCTAAATTCACCCGGACCAAGGTACGTTCACTTCAGTTATTCGTGTAACAGGTGCTACTGTATATCACCGAACGCTGCTTCCGGCTCAAATACTTTAACTGCCTTGTGAGGGGAGTGTACTTTGAAATAGCTCTACTATGCCTTTTTTCATTTTGATAAGGACACTTTCCAGTTCAGAGAGGATGTTTTCAGTAGAATGAATATGTAAATGTTATAACGAACGTAAAAATGGTATGCATTGAGTAGTGACGAACCGACTATTTCGATAGTATAGTGCCGCGCCATATGGATTACTGATTTATTTGTCGTATGAAAACTATATGTCCCTGTCTGAGACAGCTAGTCATTTGAATCATGTTCCATGGGAAGGCCAGCAGCAACAAGCAAACAATCAATCAAAAGCAGTATAACGACATCGGACCGGTGCCATAATCGTTTGCTAAAGTTAAGTAGTTCACAGCGATACTCAGCGCTAAGCTTCATAATGGGTTTATGTAATGCATAACTTTACAACAGCTTAGGAAACGATTATGGAATTGGTATATTGATATTGGCCTAATTATTCCTTCCTTAAGGTGCCGCAGACGGCGGTGTCGATGGTGCAGCAGCAGACGCAGCAAGTGAGCGTGGCGGCTGCGACGGGTTTAGCGGCGAAAGCGCCGGCGGGAATTCAAATCCAACAGCAGCGAACGTACGCGGCCACGACGGAAGCGAAGTTCCAAACGAAGCCGTACAAACTTCACAAGTTGGATACTGGCCCGAGCAATGACGTCACGCTCAGTCGCGACGACGCTCTCAAGTACTACTTCCAGATGCAGCTCATTCGCCGCATGGAGACGGCCGCTGGCAATCTTTACAAGGAGAAGAAGATCCGAGGCTTCTGTCATCTCTACACCGGACAGGTCACCTTTCTTTCCTTCCCCCTCCCTTTCTTTTTTAATCACTTATATCGTAGTGTTTATGCATTCATGATAAGTATTAGAGTATGAAAGTGACTTTATCGCGTCTTACGTAAACTCTAAGCGGCCTTTTAAGTGGTAAAATTTGACGAATTTTTAATTTTGTGGGAAAGTTTGGAACGATCGCTGTTTATTCGCAATATGAATTCGTAAAGACAATTAAGCGACGACGGAATTTGCTCATTGAGCGGCTTTAATGATGCCGATTTAAACGCGCCGGTTTTAGGAGGCGTGCGCTGTGGGAATGAAGGCGGCTATGGTGCAGGACGATGCGGTCATCACCGCCTACCGTTGCCACGGATGGACCTACCTCATGGGTTCAACTGTCAATGACGTCCTTTGCGAACTGACCGGTGCGTTTTGTATGCAGTGTTGGGTGTTTTAAATAAAGTACTTTAGTTATTAGGTGAACTGGCTATGTAATTTATTAAGTTTCGCCTACTCTACTTAGTTCTATCAAAATTACCCTGAGAAAATGCACAAGGCATGTAAATAAGTACAATAGAAATAGGTCAAGAGAAAGTGCTTACTTTATTGAAGAGGGGAAGGTGAAATAGCAACATTGTTTGCATAGCTTTAATTGCATAAGTTTCAAATATTCAAAACTTCAATTTTTTCGGTAACGTCCGTTGCTCACTCTCATCAAATGATCCTTATTCAGGCAAGATCAGTGGCAACGTTTACGGCAAGGGTGGTTCTATGCATATGTACGAACCCCACTTCTACGGCGGCAATGGTATCGTCGGCGCCCAGGTGCCCTTGGGCGCCGGCGTCGCCTTCGCCTACAAGTATCGCAACCAGAAGAACATCTGCATATCGCTCTACGGTGACGGCGCCGCCAACCAGGGTCAACTCTTTGAAGGTACAGTGCGAATTCACTTGTACCGGTTTCGCTTCCACCGGTATTTCGCTTACACCGAGAATTTTTGTCGGTCCCAAAGTGCATTTCCCGATACAAATAAGCTCGCTTATACCCGTAATTCTGATTGGTCCCTCAAATACCGGTTTAAACGACTTTTACTGTATGGCGCAAATTTTCTTATTCGAAATTTGCTAATCAGTAAGAAGAAATCTAAGATTGAATAAGGCAAACTGCTTCGAAATTCGATTGCGCTTAATTCTATCAATTTACGCACGCAAAAACTAAGAAACGACTATCATTCTTGATGTAAAATGGTGTTCAAGGACGAAAAGCGAGCTCATGTTTGTCAGACGCAGTGCCTGGCGAGATATAGTCAAAATTTCTTCGCGAGGAAGAAGAAATCGAGTCAGGCATCGTAGTTTTCAGAGATTAGCTCACTTTTCGGTGCGAAAACACCGTTTTTACCAAGAATTATAATCATTTCTTGGTTTTTACGTGCATATATTGATTGAAAGAAGCGCTACTGACTTTCGAAGCCGATTGCTCAATTCTGTTTAATGATTTCTTTTTCCCAATAGAAAATTTTGACTATATCTTGTTATTGATCTACAATTTTCCACTTGTGTTGCAAAGGCGCGTTACGCACGATATTTCTTATGTGTCTGGGGAAAAAAATGTAGACGGCCGAAGCGTAAATATCATTTTTCTTTCGCGTCAACAGTCGCATGTTTCTCGTACGGTTTGCGTCACCCAAAGTTATCAGAGCAATTCGTCACTTGTCAGACGATTGTTTTCATCTTAAAGTGCGCAGTCACTATGCGATTTGTCATGCGTCGCTAGATTACGAGATAAAACGTTCATTGTGCATTTTTTGGGGGGTAAAAAACTATTCGAGGGCGTTCTCGATTTTCGCCGCTCCCACTCGGCGCAGTCTGGATAGCGTCACTTTTTTTATTTTCGGCCGAAACTCTGTTGATGGACCGCGACTCAAATTATACATGATCTAATGAGATTTCCGCGTGAGAGAGAAAGGTCCAAACTCGCGCACAAAACATGCAAATGAAGCCTCAATAGAGGGAGATCTATATTGGGAAGTCTACGTTGGGAAGTGCACGTGCACTGCCCCGTTATTTACGTCCGGTGTTGTGGCTTCCAAATTCCTCGGCAATTTGATTCACTAACGGAGTTTCCCTCTTCACTTTTACTCGTCCACGGTCGATCAACAAAGAGACGCGTGCGGGAAGGGGGAGAGGAGGAGTGGGTGGCCGCGAGGAAATGTTTCAACAAGGCGCTCACCGTTCGGCCGTCGTCTATCTCGGATGACAATCATCCGCTGATCCGGATTTCGCATTCTCCCCCACCGTTCGCTTATCTGTGCGGATTCAGACGGACTCAATGACTGGGCCATCTTTTCTTGTCGTCCAATTTACAAACCGGTCGTCGGTGAAACGACGCGAATGATCGGCGACACCGCCGGGGGGAAAAAGGAAAGGAAAGATTGATGCGCACTTTTACTCTTTAGCTACGAACATGGCCAAGCTGTGGAATCTGCCGGTCGTCTTCATCTGCGAGAACAACGGCTTCGGCATGGGCACGTCGGCGCAGCGATCGTCGGCCAGCACCGAGTACTACACTCGAGGCGACTACGTTCCTGGACTTTGGGTCAGCCTTTCGGACTTTTTGTGCGCCTTCCTTTAATCGCTCTCGAGAGAGAGTTTTTATTCCGCACTTGAGTGAATTGATCAGACTCTTCCCATTACGCAACAACGCATATCGACTGACCAGTGACGGCCGTTTCTGGGTCGCCCAAAGTCGCACTTTACCTCTAGCACGCACGTTCGTATGTCCGTAACATCTCTCGGTTCGCGTTAAGTACACACGTCTGTTTATTGCAAAATTTACTATCCAGCAGTTATCATAGGTGCATATTTGAACGGACGGCTTAGTCTTTTTATCCTACTCTGATTTCAAGGGCGGTTCGTGGCACGAGTGTTATTTATGGATCTAATTTGTCGAACAGTAACAAGAAATCTTAGATTGAATGCGGCGAATTGCTTCTAAAGTCGATAACGCTTCTTTCTATCAATTTACGCACGTGAAAACCAAGAAACGACTTATTCTTGGTGAAATAATGAAAAACAGTGTTCTCGCACCTAAAATCGAGTTCATCTTTGCCAACTACAATGCCCGACGAGATTTCCTGTTTCTGATCTAAAAGTTTCACTGTAACTACACTTTGCCTGTTAGAATCGTGCAAAATTTCCCAATTAGTCGCTTTCGAGCGCGCTCCAACTCGTCCCCTCATCATATCATCGCATGAAGGCGGTCATTATGGAGCGCGTCCCTACTCGTATCTCTGCAAAATTAGCAACGCGCGCTCTTTAAAGGGCTGAAAATATTTCTCGTAAAGAACTTGTTTGCCGCCAGCCCACTTTTCGTCGTTTCTTTTCTCGCTTCTTTGCACCCCCACCCCCACCTTCTTAGCAGATCGATTTCGCGCCGTTAGAATTGGTTGCGACAGTCGATTGAGTTGCAATTTCGAGATTGTTACGCTTGATTTGTTGACCGAGACATTGAGAACAACAACACAGCCGCCCCCACCGCTAGCGTTGTTACTTTTGCACGGAACCGGTTGGAGGCGCGTCTAATGTCTCGGCGTTTGTGTAAGTGCAACAGGATACGCGATTATCGCGATGTATGGCCAATCCCTGGCGGCATTCCTTTCTCTTAATTCAGACAATGCAGCGGTTTTTTTGCGATTGGCGTAACACGACCGCTTACGATCCTTTTCATCGCAACTTTAATCGCCCTTTTAATCGTTCTTTTATTGACTGCGGTGCGTATCGCACTTACGGATCAAATCGTAAAGACAACGCGAGAACAACAGGCGCGCCGAAATAAACCGGCGTTATTATCATTCGTATTGTTATTTTTATGCGATCGCACGCATGACGTTTCCTATTGCATGAGCAAACAATCACGCACAATTCGACCGTCACGCTTTCAGGTCGACGGAATGGACGTGCTCGCGGTGCGTGAAGCGATCCGCTTCGCACGCGACTACTGTAACGCCGGAAACGGCCCGTTGATGATGGAGATGGCGACGTATCGTTACGGCGGTCACAGCATGTCCGACCCGGGCACGACGTACGCACCCTCATTAATGGATATTCTCGTAATTAGGCTCACCCATACTCTGCTTTCGAGAAGCAGCTAAACAGCGTTTAACGACACTTTCAGCGCAAGCAATATCATGCATTGAAGCTTTACGCGCTTACCTTCAAAGAAAACTTGCGTCAGCAACTGTTTATTTCCGAGAAGCAATAATACAATTTTCTGAGAAACAGTTGCTGACGCAAGTTTTCTAGTATAGTGTAGACCTAATTATAACGCGAGTATAGACCTAATTACGAGAAAAACCGGTACATTATCGCATTGCAAGCAGTACACGTCGCTCTCTTTTAGCTACCGTACTCGCGACGAGATTCAAGAAGTGCGTAAGACTCGCGATCCCATCACCGGCTTCAAAGACCGAATCATCGCGTCCAACCTTGCGACTGAGGAGGAACTGAAGGTGTGTATTTCGTGCGGTTGCTCCGGTTTGTTTGCGTCCATTAATGTCGGTTATCATTGGATCGCTGTGGGAGGTATCCGCTGGAAGAATTAGCGCGGGTCGGTGGTTTTTCCTGTTGATTGTGAAGAAAAATTCGTACGGACCAATCGCGTCTCCGATTCCATTGTATACCCCCGCTAATTTGACGTTAATCGTATTTGATCGAAAGTATGTTATGGTCCCGGAGGATGTCGGGAGGGCGGGCGGATGAACGGACGGACGAACGGACGGATCACCGTGAGGGCGGCCGATCCCGCGGAAGGAAAAGGACCGTGACATTTTTTGATTTACACTATTTCGAGTTGTCGCAGTCGCCAATATTGGCGCGATGCTCGACCGCGCATTGGTCGATGATTCTAGTTGTCGTCGACAGTTGCAAACGTAATGGAAAAAGCGCAGGCATTTATCGCCGTATGCCTCTTTGTGGCTCATTGATGAGAATGGGAAAACTTGTCTCGAGGAGATCGCACGCACGTGAACGCAGTACACCCCGATACAATTATAGAACATTGACAAGGATGTTCGCAAAGAAGTGGAGAATGCGACTGCCTTGTCCGTCAGCGACGGCGTCCTCCCCGACGAGGCGCTTTACACCGACATCTATCACGACACCCCCAACCTGAGCATTCGCGGAACGACCATCGACCGCGTCGTCACCCAGAAGTACCAGACCACCGCCGATTTACTCAAGGCCGTCAAGGCTTAGGCAACCCATGCAGCAGCTTCTATCTCAGAGCCGGTATACGCCTACAGTAATGCGACATAAGTCGATAGCAATGCGACATACGTCGATAGTAATGCGAAATACGCCTGTGCGCCTAGTTTGTGGTAGTGAAAAAATAGATGCTATTGTCGAATTAGTTATACGCTCGGCCGGCGCTGCTATGTTTGCATTGTGCAGCGTGCGTGTCCGACGTGTGCGTCTTCTTGTCCTGTGTGGTCACTTGATGTGATTGTCTGCGGTATGCGGATGTGTGTAATAAGTCGACGCGAATCAGAGCGTAAACGGAGCCGCCAATCCCTGTAGAATATATTGTATTTTGTTAGTGTACACACACATACACACTTACATACATACACATATACGCATGACATTTTGTGTTGGGCTGCGCACTTTCGCGCTCAGTGCCACAATTACGCGCGAAGTTGTAGTGTGATTTGTGATTGATCGATTGCGAATCATTTTTTCCCTTTCCGGATACATAGTTCGTATTGATGTCAACTAAAGAGGTCTCGATAAACATTTGTTTTTTACGTTAACAGCACGGGTTTAACATGCGAAAAAGACCTGGATCCCACGCGCCGCCGCACCTTTTCAAGCCGGCCATGGAAATTTCGATCTCGATTTTTTGGTAGTCATGTACGCCGACGCTCAAAGAGGGCAATTTTTTGACACATCGTCACGTTTGGCGACATGTCGCTTTTCGCCGACTTCGGACTGAACAATGAGCCACGCGGGGTTTATGTAATTCGATAAGGCGATATCTGTAGCGTATCATCGTCGAATTCCGTCCTCATGGTGCCAATGTACGACGACTGACCATTCTCGCTAGATGGGGTAAAGGAGGATGATGGCGGTCGAGGCGTGAAATGATTGACTGGTGAGGTGGCGCGGGAGAGAGTGAACGCGATTAGTTCTCGACTCAGTTTTGACACGCCCTGACCGAGCGCGGGCGACCGTCGCCTCGAGCGCCGATAGAGGTGTACTGTTTGTTTTTACAACTTACCCCGTCCACAAAAGAGATGCATAGGGGACTTAATAGAGCGAATCTGCCTCCGGTCGATCTATCAAGTCGATGAGGGCGGCGTTTCAAATGAACGTTTTTCGCGGTCGTTGACAACCAGACGAGCGACGACATTCGGGCGACATTCATTTTCACCCGTGGGCGCAGTCTATCTCAGTCTCGCGTTTCCCCACCGCCGATATAAGTCGTTGGCGGACCGCTCACTGGCTGTAATTTAGTTCCCCGACGATCAGGCGCTCCTGTCGTCCGTCTCCGCTCAACCATGAAGACCATTGTCTTCACTGGTCTTTTGCTGCTTGCAGTTACCGTACTCGCTCGACCGCAGTATGGTGACAATGTGGAGCCGGCCGTGGATCAACCATCAGGTCAGCGGGTTAATTTATCGGCGACGAGTGGCTCTCACTGTAGCATATTACTTTTCCAGCCACTGAGCCAGCAGCTCCTGCGGAGACCGCTACAACAGCCGCTGCTGCTCCTGCTATCGAACCTGGTAATTAGACAACTATTATCGCACGGATGTCTCTTACCAACGACATTTTTCAACAAACCGACTAATCGTCTAACGGTTTCGCGAACTATTACAGTTCATCTGTTATTCAACTGACGGAATATTTCAAGCATCGATTTAACGTCATAACTATTCGCAGATTTCCGTTTTTCTTTCATATATTTTGAGTACCAGCTGAAGTCGACAAGTATTCCTGAAGCAATTACTAGTAATATGTGTTTCTCAGAGAAAACGAGAAATCGCGCACAATAATGCCATTATTATATTTAAAATGTTAAGTTTTATATGCACGCCATTTCAGCAGCACAACCAAATGTAACTCAAGCCACTCCAACCGGAAACGAAGCGCCAGCCGCCAGTGAAGCGCCAGCAGCTGAAGCTACCGCGGCACCCCAAGTCGACGCTCCAGCCGCAACTGAGGCTTCTGCACCAGCAGCCAGTGAAGCACCCGCCGCTTCAGAAGCTCCAGCTGCCAGCGAAGCACCAGCTGTCTCTGAGGCACCAGCGGCCGGAGAGCCAGCTGCTTCTGAAGCCCCAGTAGCGGCCAGCGAAGCACCGGCAGCCGAAGCACCAGCTGCTTCAGAAGCCCCAGCAGCATCTGAGACGCCAGCGGCGAGTGAAGCACCGGCTGCCAGCGAAGCTCCAGCTGTCTCTGAGGCACCAGCGGCCGAAGAGCCAGTAGCGGCGAGCGAGGCACCAGCAGCGGAAGCATCAGTTGCACCACAAGTCGACGAAGCTGCAGCTACTGAAGCCGCAGTTCCAGCTGCATCTGAGGCACCAGCTGCATCGGAAGCTCCAGCAGCCGGAGAGGCACCCGCAGCGACCGAGGCGCCCGCCGCCCCAGAAGCACCTGCCGCAAGTGAAGTTCCGGCAGCCCCGGAAGTAACTGGAGCACCGCAAGTCGATTCTGGCTACAATGCAGAGCCAGCCGCAGCAGTTACAGGAGCACCACAAGTCGAAGCGCCCGCAGCAACTGAAGCCGCTGCACCAGCAGCCGAAGAACCAGCCGCGGCCAGTGAAGCCCCAGCCGCTGAAGCACCAGCTGCCTCTGAAGCTCCAGCCGCAGCGAGCGAAGCACCAGCGGCCGAAGAGCCAGCTGCCAGCGAAGCACCAGCTGCCTCTGAAGCTCCAGCGGTTTCTGAAGCACCAGCCGCCGAAGCACCAGCTGCAAGCGAAGCACCAGCAGCAGCCAGCGAAGCACCAGCTGTCTCTGAAGCACCAGCAGCGGAAGCATCAGCTGCACCACAAGTTGACGAAGCAGCCGCAACTGAGGCCGCAGCTCCGGCTGCCAGCGAAGCTCCAGCCGCCGAGGTACCGTCAGCGACCGAGGCACCAGCAGCCCCAGAAGCTCCAGCCGCTAGTGAAGCTCCGGCAGCACCAGAAGTGACTGGAGCGCCGCAAGTCGATTCCGGCTACAATGCGGAACCAGCCGCTGGAAGTGAAGCGCCGGCCGCAGCAGTTACAGGAGCACCACAAGTCGAAGCGCCCGCAGCAACTGAAGCCGCTGCACCAGCAGCCGAGGAACCAGCCGCGGCCAGTGAAGCCCCAGCTGCCGAAGCACCAGCCGCCTCTGAGGCACCAGCCGCAGCTAGCGAAGCACCAGTTGCTGAAGAGCCAGCAGCCAGCGAAGCACCAGCCGCAGCCAGTGAAGCACCAGCGGCCGAAGAGCCAGCTGCCAGCGAAGCCCCAGCAGCCTCTGAAGCTCCAGCTGCCAGCGAAGCCCCAGCAGCCTCTGAAGCTCCAGCTGTTTCTGAAGCACCAGTAGCCGAAGCACCAGCTGCCTCTGAAGCTCCAGCGGCGGCCAGCGAAGCTCCGGCAGCGGAAGCGTCAGCTGCACCACAAGTTGAAGAACCAGCCGCTACTGAGGCCGCAGCTCCGGCTGCCAGCGAAGCTCCAGCCGCCGAGGTACCAGCAGCGACCGAGGCACCAGCAGCCCCAGAAGCTCCTACCGTAGCCAGCGAAGCTCCAGCAGCAGAAGCATCAGCTGCACCACAGGTTGATTCAGGTTATGAAAGTGCACCAGCTGCGGAAGTAACCGGAGCACCGCAAGTCGAAGCGCCCGCTGCAACTGAAGCTGCTGCTCCAGCCGCCGAAGAGCCAGCTGCCACTGAAGCCCCAGCTGCAGCCAGTGAAGCCCCAGCAGCGGCCAGCGAAGCTCCTGCCGCCGAAGAGCCAGCTGCCACTGAAGCACCAGCCGCAGCCAGCGAAGCCCCAGCAGCCGCCAGCGAAGCTCCTGCCGCCGAAGAGCCAGCTGCCTCTGAAGCACCAGCCGCAGCCAGCGAAGCACCTGCAGCAGAAGCTTCGGCTGCACCACAAGTCGAAGAACCAGCCGCTACCGAGGCTGCTGTCCCAGCTGCCTCTGAAGCACCAGCAGCGGCCAGCGAAGCACCAGCAGCCGAAGAGCCAGCTGCCTCTGAAGCCCCAGCTGCAGCCAGTGAAGCGCCAGCCGCAGCGAGTGAAGCTCCAGCAGCAGAAGCATCAGCTGCACCACAGGTTGATTCAGGGTATGAAAGTGCACCAGCTGCGGAAGTCACCGGAGCACCGCAAGTCGAAGCTCCCGCTGCAACTGAAGCTGCTGCTCCAGCTGCTTCTGAAGCTCCAGTCGCCGAGGAGCCAGTCGCAGCTAGCGAAGCTCCAGCTGCTGCCTCTGAAGCACCAGCAGCAGCCAGCGAAGCTCCAGCCGCTGAAGAGCCAGCTGCCTCTGAAGCACCAGTCGCAGCCAGCGAAGCTCCAGCTGCCAGCGAAGCCCCAGCAGCCTCTGAAGCTCCAGCTGTTTCTGAAGCACCAGTAGCCGAAGCACCAGCTGCCTCTGAAGCCCCAGCTGCGGCTAGCGAAGCACCAGCAGCGGAAGCATCAGCTGCACCGCAAGTTGACGAAGCTGCCGCCACTGAAGCTGCTGTCCCAGCTGCCACCGAAGCTCCAGCTGCAGCAAGCGAAGCCCCAGCCGCCGAAGAGCCAGCTGCCTCTGAAGCCCCAGCTGCAGCCAGCGAAGCCCCGGCCGCAGCCAGCGAAGCCCCAGCCGCCGAAGAGCCAGCTGCCAGTGAAGCACCAGCCGCAGCCAGCGAAGCTCCAGCAGCAGCCAGCGAAGCCCCAGCAGCAGAAGCATCAGCTGCACCACAGGTTGATTCAGGTTATGAAAGTGCACCAGCTGCGGAAGTAACTGGAGCACCGCAAGTCGAAGCTCCCGCTGCAACTGAAGCTGCTGCTCCAGCCGCCGAGGAGCCAGCTGCCTCTGAAGCCCCAGCCGCCGAGGAGCCAGTTGCAGCTAGCCAAGCACCAGCTGCTGCTTCTGAGGCACCAGCCGCAGCCAGCGAAGCGCCAGAAGAAGAAGAAGAAGAAGAAGAACCAGCTGCTTCTGAAGCACCAGTCGCAGCCAGCGAAGCGCCAGAAGAAGAAGAAGAACCAGCTGCTTCTGAAGCACCAGTCGCAGCCAGCGAAGCGCCAGCCGCCGAAGAGCCAGCTGCCTCTGAAGCGCCAGCCGCAGCCAGCGAAGCACCAGCATCAGCCAGCGAAGCCCCAGCTGCGGCTAGCGAAGCACCAGTCGCCGAAGCATCAGCTGCACCACAAGTTGATGAAGCTGCCGCTACCGAGGCTGCCGCACCAGCTGCCAGCGAAGCTCCAGCCGCAGCAACGCTACCGAGGCTGCCGCACCAGCTGCCAGCGAAGCTCCAGCCGCAGCAAGCGAAGCCCCAGCCGCATCTGAAGCCCCAGCAGCAGCCAGCGAAGCTCCAGCCGCCGAAGAGCCAGCCGCCAGCGAAGCTCCAGCAGCAGCGAGCGAAGCTCCAGCAGCAGCGAGCGAAGCTCCAGTAGCAGAAGCCTCAGCTGCACCGCAAGGTGATTCTGGTTATGAAAGCGAACCAGCTGCAGCAAGTGAAGCGCCTGCTGCGGAAGTTACTGGAGCACCACAAGTTGAAGCCCCCGCTGTAACTGAAGCCGCTGCTCCAGCTGCCAGTGAAGCGCCAGCAGCTGAAGAACCAGCTGCCAGCGAAGCCCCAGCAGCCGCCAGCGAAGCACCAGCCGCCGAAGAACCAGCTGCCAGCGAAGCTCCAGCTGCAGCCAGCGAAGCCCCAGCAGCCGCCAGCGAAGCACCAGCCGCTGAAGAACCAGCTGCCAGCGAAGCACCAGCTGCCAGCGAAGCTCCAGCCGCTGCCTCTGAGGCACCAGCTGCAGCCAGTGAAGCCCCAGCCGCAGCTAGCGAAGCACCAGCTGAGGCTAGTGAAGCACCAGCAGCAGCGAGCGAAGCACCAGCAGCAGAAGCATCAGTTGCACCGCAAGTTGAAGAACCAGCCGCTACTGAGGCTGCTGCTCCAGCTGCCAGTGAAGCGCCAGCAGCTGAAGAACCAGCTGCCAGCGAAGCACCAGCAGCAGCTAGCGAAGCTCCAGTCGCTGCCTCTGAGGCACCAGCCGCAGCCAGCGAAGCGCCAGCAGCTGAAGAACCAGCTGCCAGCGAAGCACCAGCAGCAGCGAGCGAAGCGCCAGCGGCCAGCGAAGCTCCAGCTGTTTCTGAAGCACCTGCCGCCGGAGAGCCAGCTGCCTCAGAAGCCCCAGCTGCAGCCAGCGAAGCCCCAGCAGCCGAAGAGCCAGCTGCCTCTGAAGCACCAGCGGCATCTGAGGCTCCAGCTGCTTCTGAAGCACCAGCTCCAGAAGTTTCTGCCGCGCCACAAGTTGAAGGCGAAGCTGTAACAGTTGCTGCTGGTGCTGATATTACAGCCCCAGCTGCTCAGTCTGGATATGGTGAGTTTTTCGATCTTGTTCACATTTTTTAGTATGTTGTACTAAGATTCTACTTGTTCTGCACTTAAGAATGGTGGCAACTGTTCTATGGAAATATTATGCAATTTTTCAGATTTCGCTGTTGACTCGCCCATCGTTGTTGCTGCGGAGAATGGT
>NIUQ01003550.1:0-16965 GCA_002796945.1 Plectus sambesii
AATTCTTGGAAATTCGCGTATTACAAGCGGACCACCCATTTCGCTCCGACTCCTAAACGAGTTCACAAGTCTGCATGAAACAGTTAAAAATTAGGGGCTGACTTATGGAGCAAATTGAAAGTCTTCAATGAGTGTCAGCTTACAGGGATGAACGATTACTGCTCCTTTGAGATTAGTCTTACAGATTAAACTTCTCTTATTAACCCTGAACGAAGTGTTCTAGTCTATATCCAAAAATTAATGCTGTCAGCATACTGCACCTACCTGACGCGCTACGTTTGCCTTGGTGATAATTTGATTGGCTCCTAATACCTTTTTAACTGGAAAGGAGGCGGACACGAAGATTTGCGTTAACTCGCTTAATTTGAAAGCAACAAAATACTATACCAAAAGGTGACAGCAAGAATGATACGATGTCACAGCACTGTGCTTGGAAAAGAAATCTTTGCCGACTGAGCGGCAAAACTTTTAAGATCCTCAATTTTTGTTGAGTGCGATTATTGGTGTTTAAGGCGCAACGTAGATGTCTTGCGATGCACGCATTACCACCACTTGTGCGCGCTCACTGGCAGATAATAGGTTGTCGTTACTATGCGAAAATAGCTTCAATCTTTGATGTTGATGGGTTTTCAGCAGCTGGATGATCACGATATTTATGTTTGCGTAAGGAATCACTTTTATGATATGCTTTATCGCATTCACGCTGTGCACATATCAAATATTTAAAGAAGGTATGCGAAAAATTTGAATGAAGTATACTGCACAAGTTTTATGCATTTTCTTGAATTAAATTGAATATCCACTCATTTCTTCCTAGTTTCAGCAGCGATGTTAGAAGTCCGTCACTTCGATTCTAGTAAATTAACATCGGTTATGAAGGTATTAAAGCTTTGTGTGACAGTGAAAGTTGGAAACGGGGCCGATTGGTGTAGTGGTCTAAATCTTCATTCACTCATCACCCTCTAGGACGCGGGTTCAAATCCCGCCGAGGGCGGCCCATCACCCAACCAAGGTGCTCATCCCTCTGCCGGTAGGGGAATTGGTAGCAGCTAAGCTGCGAATATACCGGCGACAGGCCCTCGCGACAGGCCGGCCGATTCTCACCAGTCGCATCAACCATGGTACAGTGTCGCATCGCGACAACGGGCCAGAGGAGCGGACCCCGCCACTCTGCGGGACAACCGCTTAGCGGACACTGCGAAAGCGGTACAAACGCTGAAGAAAAAAATTTTAAAAAAAAAGTGAAAGTTGGAAACGATACGTAAACATTTCAAAATTAATTTCTACATCTATTTTCACTTTTTTATCTCTCACAAGTATTTTAAGTTCAGTATTCTTGTTTTAATAGTGCAGCACATAGTTCGTCGTCTTTTACTTTAGTGCCACGTGACGGCGATTCACTATAAAATTAGTAGACATAGGCATGAAATAACGACATCACTCTCCCAAAAAAAGAATTTATCCAGCTTGATTGAATTAACCTCCTCTCGATGAGTTATGAGAATAAGAAGAGCCCACGGTAAAAAGCTGGTAGAGTGTTAAAAGAGTTAATATGTATGGTATTAAAACATTGCGCTACATCCTTTTTTTGTAAAAACTAAGCGTACCACATGATCGGCATCACACGGCATAATTTGTTTACGCTGAGGGCCGAAGCATAGAGCTCTCATATCTGGGAGCGGCTATTGCGGAACAAAATCGTCAGTAAGGTCGTACGATCATCGCCACCGTAATCAAGGCAATATATGAAATACCTGCCAGCTATTATACTAGTGCATTAGTTTCGAAAAAAGTAGTATATCGTAGCGGCTACACATGATCAAAAAATCAACCCACAGAACCACCGGCTGCAAGTCTTAAACATATCATTGTCGCACTTGGCAACAAAGAGTAATAACAGTTATTTTTAATAGCGAAAATATAACATTATAATTTCAAGCGTGTTTTTTACAACAGTAAAATAATTTTAAAATAACTCCTCCTCATGTTTGACATACGGTAACTTACCATCATTTGGAATCAAAGTGGCAGAATAGCAGGCATAACTTTCAATGGTATATCCCCACGCGCTATTGCCTCTAAGATAAGCGCCTTTGGCATCGCAAACAATTTGTCCCGACGTGATCAGGTCATAATTTCCGTCGTCTCTAATCGAAGCAAAACTTTCTTTGAAGTCGTGATTGAGGAACGTGCTGTAATCAGTAAACACAAGATTCGAAATATATAGAAACAGAGTATTTACAAGGGACAATGCAAATATATTTGCCACCGCTGTTGTATAATGTAAAAAATACACCGAACGATTACTTTCCGAATTGGATTGAGGTCTTAATTTCTCGACACGGCGCCCTTCATTAAAACATTACTCGTCGGACGCTACTCCCGATGTTAGAGGTTCTTTTATTATAGAATCAATTGCAATAATTTTCAGTTGACATTTTTTCTCCAGAAGGTTTGCATTTAAGGTATCGTTTCCCAAATCGAACTAACTGAACAGAACGTAGAAGATCCTCAGTTTTCCCAGCTTGAAGTTTCGTGCACTAGTGCTCGTGCTAGCAGAAATATTGAGTGGGACAAGGCTGAACGCCTGATTAATTTTCATTTCGGTGTGAGAGTGGTCAAAAAATACTAAAACTTTCAGCTGCTCTCCACATATACAGAACCACAATTTTTTAGTAAAATGCAACGATAATCACTGTAGACACGTGTATGCTCATATATTATTTGAGATGCAAACACTGTAACTTGCCTGAAATTGCTGGAAAATTCAAAATAGCACTTATCACCACCTCCAGTGCATTGACAGACCATCGTAAATGTCTTGCCATCATTTGATGGAACAACTTCAACAGAGCCCATTTCAATTAGCTTATATTGGTATGAATAGCCAATGTCGTAGGTTGCGAGGAACTTTTCGATTTGATTACTGTTTAAAGACGACACTGTGTCGCCGCTGCAGTCTGTAAGAAATATACTTATTCTTCTTTTGTAAACTGCGGTTAAGAGTAAAATGCAGGCATTATGCTCAGAATGTTCCCTGGTCAATCAAGGAACTTCAACAATGAGCTTCGCAATTGAATACAGCCATGGAAACCAAAATTTTGCATCTCAAGTAGAAAGTGAAAGGCTTTGATTAGTGCCGATACGTAGCTGAACTTGCCCTTTCCAAGACAAAAATTAAAGATTTTTAGTTGAATAATTAAATATTTTCGAACATAAAAACGAGTTCGAATTATGAAATAGTGAATTCCAAAAGGTGAAGGACAAATACTGCAAAAGATCTATGCCAGACGGCCTCAGACTAAGAACACTGCATTTTGTTTAAACAAGGAAACTCATTGCCAGGAATTGCCATAACTGCTAGATTTGCTTGACTAATACGCTCATGAGCATTCAGGAATTATCCCTCAGCACTCCCAAAAAAACATGACTCCCTATCAGGTATGAAATGGGCGCAAAGTTGAATATTTCCAAATTTTCGCGCCAAAATATAGAATCTTGCGTGTGTCCCTTTGATTCCGAATTTTGGTCATTCGCTACCAGCCCCAACATCTGTTACGTTTATGGGTAAAAATGAGAACATAGAAAGAAACGAAGAGCCTTAATCTCTTTGCATATCTATGGAATATGGCAAAAATGAAATGGAGGGGATGAGGCACCCATCATACCCTCTGAGGCCCACCACAGCATATGGATACGGCATAGGCAGAATATTAGGTTTCGTATCACTGCTGCCCCATATTTTCCTACTAAGTCACAGTTGATTGCAGAAGCGCCACTTACCCAGTTTCTTAGCAGTAGTACTATAACAAGCGTACATGCCAGATTTCACATTAGAATCATTTGTTGCCAGGACATAATCTCCATCATCGTTGCATTCTATTGATTCCGATGTTACCAGATTGAATGTTCCGTCGCCTCTATTAGGGGACGAATATTCCACTCGACTGTGAGACAGGCTGCAATTAGAATTCTGTCAGGAATGATTCAAAGAAAACTTTCATCATCCCTCATCCAAGGGCGTGTACCGTAAATTGCTTTTAGCTGCGCACGAAAACCTAGCTGTGCATACTATCAGCTGATTTTATATTTAACCTATACCTGAGCATCCTTATCACATAAAGTAAGCGTCGTTTAATATACAATACATATCTCAGAGCTAAGGGCGATTGGAGTTTTCCGAAGGTTGCATATCTGATGAAAATTATTGCTTAACTAGCAGAGAGCGCTGCGCTAACGCGCCGCGCTATCCGCTTGAGTTTCGCATGCTACTCCTTCTAGACTGTGTCACCTGTACCGGTCAGCGGCACGGAATTCGCCAGCTGTCTTCTGTTCTTGTAGTCTGGAGCCGCTGGTCTTTTATATTTATAAATGTAAAAGGATTTGCGCATTTTATTCATCGAAAGACAGTTCGGTGGAATTTTTAAAAAAAGGACTCCGCTCAAACATTTATTATGCATTAACCCTGGGGAAAGTTCTCGAATAATCTAGAATGTTCTCCGATCGCTCGTGACAATATCTATCGATTGATGGCGCCGGTCCAAAACCACACTTTGTCAACTAACGCACGCGCGGTTTTATCTACCCTCGATCACTTTGAAACACATTTGCGACGGGTTTCGAACATTGATTGCTCTCAATGAAATAGAAGTTGGTCCATTGTAAAATTTCAAAACAGAAGGTTTTTGGAGATACTGATTTGAATGAAACTATTAAATTCTTTCATATGATCCTTAGTTAAAGAGAGATTTGCTTCAAATGCCATATTAAGCCATTTCGCCTACTACGTTTTTGCTCTAGATGTGTATATAAGAGAAGCGGGGCGGAGGTGGTATGGGTCGAGTGCAATATCCCTGGCATACACAATCATGGTCTGACCCGGGATTGCTAAAGGTCCAGCCCGAACAGTGAGATATTGACATATACACACTCTGATGGACGTTTCTTAATGTAGAGGGCAAGAACTCTCGCAAAGAGCGTAGCGCTAACGCGCCGCGTTCTTCACTCGAGTTCTTACCCCATACATTAAGGCGACATGTGGTTGACAGGCGATACGATAGCAATAATCCGTGAATGACCTGATGACTAAAGAAAAATAATATGCGCTTGGTAGTTTCCAATGTTCGCCGCGAGAGGGCGCTGCGACGACATTTTTATGGATATAACGTTAATACCGGATGATGGACCCGACCGGACATGGGGTGGGTGGAGTGGGGTACTATTACTGTTTACAACCCTGGTACGACTGGGGCTGACATGTACTTGGATAGAGGGGAGAGGGGCGAAAATGTGGATTTCAATACGTTTTTGTATGTAGCGTTAATACCGTATAATGGGCCCGGCCGAAAGTGGGGGTGTGGGGTGGGGTACCCTTACGGTACCCGACCATGGTCCCACCGGGGACCGCAAAAGGTCCGGTCTACCCGAACCGTGGGGTGTCCACACGCAGACACGCAGACAGACAGATGGTGCTGGCTTAATATATAGGATTGAAGATTAATTATCTACCTGTTGTAATGGCCGAAAATGCCCAGATAGCAAGCATCGCCGTCTCCTACGCATTGACAAGTCAAAGTGAGCGAATTGTCATCGCTACCCGGAACGACTTCAACTGTGCCGAAATCGACCAGGAAATTTGATTTGCCGCCGTCAACAGTGCTGAGGAATTGTCGAAGTTGCGATATTGACATCATTTCGATTCCTTTTCCAGTGCCGTCGCAACCTTCAAATCAATTTCGAAATCATACCTCACGGGAGTTTAAAATGGAAGATGCCGTGGTACTGCGTCCGTTGGGAAGGTCATTTTTGAAGGTGCTTGTCAAACAATAATAGTTTGATTACGGTTGTTTTTGGCAGTTACAAACTGATGTTAGGGGCTTGCCAGAGGTCGTTCGACTCGGAGAGCCAAGCATATCCCCGCACTAACACGGATTTACTTTCTACAATACAGAAACATTTCACAAGCCTAGAATATTTATAGTATTAATATTCACATTTTACTATTTTCAATATTTTAAATAAAATAGCAAACTAACTGGCGTATCCATGTGTATATGAGTAGCAGGCGTAAGTGGTAATAGGTTGGCCAATTTCTTTTAAAATATTTTCACCGCCATTTCCACATTTTATTAGAGATGACATGACCAGGTCATAAGTTCCATCGGCATTTATTGGCGTTTCAAATTCGGTGGAATAGTCCTATAAAAGTGTTGTTTTTAGTTCAAAACGACTTGTCTATTCCATTGTATTCATTTTAGCAAAGAATGTTCCTTTGATGTGACTCTTTTCTAAGCACGGAGCAAAAGACAAAAAAGCTTTTCCTGCATGATTCGATTCATGGTTTCCAAAAAACATTGCGCGAGTTGCTTTTCAGTTTATCAACATAATACGTCCGCCACCTGGATTAAAAGTATTGCTGCGATATTGCTAGTCTACGGATGGAAAAGACTTTTAAAAAACTGGCTGCACATTTGCGTTATTTTTGATTGATTGTTGATAAGGACAAATTGAAAGAAAAACAAGACTTACCATGTCAAATTCCAAGTAGCAGTAGTCGCCTATATTGGCTTGGCAAGAACAGCTGAGTTGGTATCCACCAGCTACAGGATGTATATCTACTATACCGATTTGACCAAGACGTCCAACATCATTTTCGTTATGGTCGAATGTGCTGATGTATTCATTAAGGGTCGTCTCCGCTAGTGGTGTCAAGGGAACGGGACATTTTCCAATTGCTCGGATTGTACGAAGCGAAAGAAAAGTAAGACAAAATAGAGTCCGTGAAATCATAACAATCAAACTCATCGTTTTTCTCGTCAGTTCTGATGGACAGGGAACTCTTTCAGAGATAGAGTGTTTCAGTTGTGACGGCCAAAGTAACACTGCTTAAAAGTGCTACATAGGAAATAATATAGGCAGATTGAAGTAGATTATATTTTAATGAGACAATTTAATTGCCCCGAAAAGTACATACTTGAATTAAGCATTGGAAAGGCGCTTGTACGTAATAACATCCGCTTAAAGCGTGAACAACAAACGGGTACGTAAAACTGGAGAGGAAACGTACAATTAAATAAACTAGTTCATTCATATAGCGACCTTTATGAATATATGAATGCTATCATGAAAGAAGCTTATGTGCGCGCGACCATTAAAAATGTAGGAACTGCCGCGGATAGGTACAGAAACTTTGAAGCCATTAGCGGTATTGTTGCTGATGTGTTGTTGAGGGAGAACTGTGTTTTCCACAGCTGCTTTCTCTTGAAATATCCTCTTATTTTCAGCGAGATGAATCACTGAGATGATTATAATGGGTGTCGGCGCTGTAATATTGGGAGGAAAGAAACAAAAATAAAAATATTTTGATTTACACTTTGGTACGCTCCTACTACTCCTCGTGAGGTGTGATTCAAATCTGAGTAGCTCTAGCAGTGTTCATTCTTGCTAGTGCCCTGAAGAAGATCCATTTGATTAAGCAACAGCTACTCTTATCGCTTAAAAATACAAACTGATCTGTGCATAAACGATTTGAGCTATCCTAACGAGAAGTTGCAAAATCATCCTAAACTCCTTAAGAAATGAATGAAATGTGAAAAATTTGAGATAGTTGAGAAAGAAGATAGTTGAGCGTTATGAACGAGTGTTTTTATAAAAGGGGAAGCACAGTTTGGGTGCTGAAACTGAATATGAGGGAATTCTAGCTTTTTACGAGTCTATGGCGAAACGCCTGCAGCTATGTGGGCAGTCTTTACCGTACAGCCTGGCATTTTCTCCCATTTAGGATCTGCCATTATGACTGAGTTGAGTATCGTCGTGTTTACGACTTGCGAGACTTTGCGAATTTTCTTCGGGGGCGAGAGTTTGCTTCTGCGTAGCATTGCGATGCGGTGAGATACAGTACGCGCGCATATACGGGGCAGATACGCCATTCGAACGGTTTATAACTGATTAGAATATACGCCACGATACGATGCCTTGGCGTGTCAACTCGATGCCACGGCAATTGCCTAATGTTCCTACATTTAGATTGTTGTATGCACTACGCTGCCACATTGACGCATCCGACCCCCATTAACAAAAAATATTGGCTCGCATCACGTTTGTTGCTTTATTGCCCATAGATGACAACGCGGAGGACCACTGCGGCGGTGCAAAAGTACGGTACATTGGCGAATGGGTGACGAAAAACTATATGTGTGTGCTGGCGGGCGGCGGGAGGAGGCGGTCTTCCACGAGATTGATCATCGATCACTTCCCAACGTCGCCTAGTCGATCCAGCTGACCAAAGTTCTTCAAAATGTGATTCACGACCTCGGCGTTGTTCCGTTTGCGCAGCTCGAAATCAAAACTTCTGCCGCCGGCCGATGGCTCCTGAAAACATCCGAATTTATTTAGAATTAGGGTAAAATACGATTTGGCAGACAAGTCGTTGAATCACGAGCCAAATGTCGGAAACTCTCAGCGATGACAGAAAAAGAATTAACAGAGAGACGCCAGCAGCGAAAAGGGCGTTCATTTCTTTTGCTCAATTATGATGTCAAAGCGATATGGATGATTTGCAAAAAAGTGTTGATTAAAACGGCGTAAAATGCGATAATTAGGATATCCTCTTAAGTCATATAATTCGGTGCACGTTACGCCCGAGTCCTTTAATGCACTTATTCAATACTATATTGCTCTGGCTGCGCTGAAAGAGGCGACAGTGAACATTTCCGCCATTCAACTATTTATAATGGATTAATGAGTATCCTAGACGACTACGCTCTAACTTGTCATTTCTACACCGTGAGTAAAGAAGCATCCGCTCGTATCACAACCACCTGCCTTCAGGTTGGTTGTGACTGGCTTCTGGTAAGCGAAATAATTTTAGGGTGGGCTACGCTGGTACGGTTGCTCGCTTCCGTCCCTTCGATTTGGAATATCGTCGGGGATGGGCTCGTGTGCAATCCCTACTCAAATCCTCACATGTTGAGGGTTTTTAGTTCTATCGCTGTTGAGAAATATATTTGACATTATATCGAAAGTTCAAGCGAATCAAAATACGAAGCGACGTTTTCTAAATATGCAAAAATTAAAAGCTCATTTCAGCGTCTGTTCCATTCATTCAGCTCTGTGCATGAGTTATCGAAAGGCGTCTGTAAGCCGGAACCGTGATAATATGCTAGCCTTTCAGAGTTATGAATTGTTTGACTTGATTAGAGGGTGTTTCTATGATTAACTCTATTCTTCCTGTCGCCGTCTCACCGACACAACGGAGATTAATTTAGGATACATATTGTATCAAGCAGATATACATAATCTAGACATTATGAATAACACTGACACTCGAAGTCGGCAAATTTTTAATGTGCCGTTTTCGCAAAACGCGAGATGTTATTCTCTACAAACATGGACACTGAAATGGGCAGTTCTTATCGCCGTAAACAAATTATCGTTGATGCGGACGGGGAATTGAGATCAACAGTGACGTCAGCACTTGGAATGATGCATCTGTTGAGATCTTTTGCGAAATTTAAAATCAAATTGCAATTGATTACATATGGTATGCAAAGGATTACCCGGTATACCATATGATTACATATGGTATACCGGGTATGCAAAGGATGTGGTACTACGGTAATAATCGATTTTCTTACAAGTGCGTACCGCGCCTGATCTTCTCGATGCACGCTGTTAATCTTTTTACAATAAATCGTTCTTATAATTCATTTTTTAATTATTAAGTTTCCACTGTACAGTATAAACTGTCTCACCTCGAATGAGAGGTCAAACCGCCGCTGCTGTTGAGCCTTGTAAGCGGGCAATCGTTCAAGGAACTGCGCGATCACTCTGTTGCTCATCGCCGGCTGCAACAGATTGCGATGAAAAAAGAGTCAGTGGCATGTCTTGTTGACTTTGGATCTCCTCTTTTAAAATCCATCCCAATTTGTGTTAGTTAAAAAGGCGATCGGCTCGATACTATGCAAGAGAACGTGCAAACTCAGACTAATAATGAAACATGACAGTTGGGGAGAAGTTGAATGACGGCATTCAACTGCTTCTTTATTGCCAGGTGGGCAAGTGTTTGGGGGTTTCGGAAGCATGAAAGATTTCGTCCCCACGAGGCTACTATAAAAATATTGTATCATGGAGATGGTCGGCAATTACGTAGTGAGAAGTTTTGGTTCAAACCTCCCGCTTTGCTCATACCGGCCCCACCCATTACCGCTTATCGCTAGTCATGACTTGGGAACACGTCGATCAGATCGCCTCGATAGAAGATATGGGCGCAAGAATACCTCGAATCAGCACCCCAGCCAACTTGATCTCACCTTCGAGACACATTTTCTTAATTTCTCCCATCCCAACAGTCTGTTGAGGCATAAACAAACTAGACGATTCCCTATCAGCCTAGAAAAGTCATATCATCTACTGGTGGGGTAATCTAAACGGTGTTAAAGAGGTTTTTTAGAAGTAACAAAGTTGCTAACCAATGCTGCTCGTTTGCCCTCCTCCTGGGCGAGTGCAACGACGGCCAGCAGCAGCGCGGGCAGAACGGCTAAAGCGTACTTCATGCTGAGTTGCGGGATTACTGAAAATGATGAAATCACACCAGGTACTGACACGAACATAGTTTTGCGCGAAAATCGCCGTCGCAAAGGAACCTGTGTTCGCTCTATAAGCGATACGCCTACCGTACTCGACAAGTTACTACATTGCGTCGGTTTGAAAGTGCTAAGCGCGAAGCTATTCGATGAATGTACAAGGTTAAGGACAAGAATAAACTGATATGTGAGCGAAATTTACATGATCGTGTTACTTAAGTTTTAGGAGAGGATGAGCAGCGTCAGTTGGAAGTGAATATCTGAAGTCGTTCACCAAAATGTTACATCAACGATAGCATCTATACTGCCTAAGCTTAACACGCCCCTAATCTTTCTTTAGGTGTGCCCACGGTCAGGTATAATGGAACCGTCTACGGCGTTTTACAAATCCTTTGACAAAAAGCCGCATCGGCGCTATCTCGTCCTTCCCACCTCCCTCTAACCGAGAGCCCTATTGCTCCTCCTTTTGAGGACACGGACTGCAGCTACAGAGCACGCTTCGCTTATCTCCATTTTAATTAAATACCAGCGATAAGCGACACAAGAGCAAGTAGGCGTTTTGTATGAAACTTCCGAAGCGCATAGGTCGTCGACTGAACTCCAGCGAGCGGAGCAAAACTTGATGTCAGAAAGATCCGGCAGCGATCTCTTTATGCCTTCACGGCTAGACGAAGCTACTGAAAGAGAGAGAACGCAGCGCGTAGGATGGCGCACTAATCATTCTAATCATTCGCTGACCGCCCGTCACCCTTCGGCGCACGCCGATTCGTCCATTCAGCCAGTTGTTTGCACCGATCCGACCATGACACATACACTCGCTCGTACTAATTGGCCTCGTTCGACTGACTATGCTACTAAGCTTTACATCCTTTGCGCTCCGCGGGAGGCGATAAGGACGCATCGCTTCATCATCCTCGCTGTCAACTTGTTTCTCTTTCTGACACATCTTCTCTAGGCTGTTCTCGAAGTCCTGGCACAATTTCGCCGCTTCGACAACTCCTTTCAATTTTTCATCAACTTAAATGACTAAGTTTCGACGAGCAGACTTATGTCGTGGTGCTCTTAAGGAGAACATGAAATAAACCACGCATTTGCAAGGGCGGCTGACGTTCTTCGCTGAGCAGCGAAAGCAATTAAAAAATAATTCACTTAGAGAGCAAAATTTTAGCGACGACATTCTAACCTTAACAAGGATGTGGTAGAATGGAAATGTTCATAGAAGAACTTCAGTCATGCCCAGCAGCAACGATCTGACCTTGATGTGCGCAATCGTTTGTAACTTTAAAATTAAGAGAATACCTATGAAGTCGAATTCGGATGCGAAGCAGAGACAGATCTTTGTCCAGACTGCTCATCTCCCCCCAAATACCAATTAAAGAAAGTACAGCTAGACTGAGAGGCGCATGAAACCAAAATACAAAAGAGAAGAGGCATGCAAAGATCAGTCTATAGTTACTGAGATTAACCTAAATTTTGCCGCCTTCGGCCGAATTTCAGGAAGGCACGCAAAGCTTTGCCTCCTTTTCTCAGCAGCTATAGGAGACGAGACGACCAACTGTATGCCCTGAAGCGCGTACCTCCGAGCTACCTATTCGTAGCCACTTTTCAATGAACAGAACTGATATGAAAATGGGGTACATAGGTTACTGCATTGACGCAACAAAATACCTATCCGCAGCACAGATAATACAAGTCTACCACCTCGTAGATTTCGAAGCAGAATGAAATCACGCACGTTGTCAAAATATCCCATAAACAAACGACAGGCGATCAGCAGGGCTATTGGTGGTTGCACAGTTTTACCGGGCGGAAAATATACCCTACTATTTCTGGGATGTGGACGTTGGCAAACGTTTCGGAGATATAGTGAGGGTGGAAATTTTTATAGGTTTGTATTGGATACAACTGAGCTTTTGCGCGTAACCCTCATCTGGCCGTTTGCCCGCATTTGGCCGCAAATAATGGTTCAAATGCCATTTACACAAGAAGTCAACATTTATTAGGGGTTTTCATTGACCACGCCATGACGCAAATGGAAAACGGCGGCTGTCAAATGACATCTATTACGCTCTCCCGTGAGAAATTTAACTAAACCACCATTCATACCAGTAATGGCATTTCATTGCAGAGGTTGTAATGACAGCTTGCATTGGATAACTAGAATGCAGCTGAAGAGCAAAAAACTAGCCTAGTCAGGGCGCTCGACCCACACATGAAGAATAGGTAAAATACCATTAGCCTAAATGAAATTACGTCACGATGAATAATGACTCGTTTGCTCTTTTAATTAACGAAACGCCGTTATGAAGGTCTTCGGCGGGGATCCAAGAAATGTGTCCAAGCAACGAACATGTAGAGTTGTTCACCCGAACCGGAAATGAAGCTCAGCCAAAGTCCTCCACAAATGGCCACTGGGCCAGTTTCATATCGCGTACTTTAGCCAAAGTAGTACTTAACGCAATGATAAAGTATGTCCCTTGAGTATGACTAAGTACGTAATATGAAACCGGCCCAACAGCTATAAGATTTGCCGATCCCCTTCATACGTTTTGTGAACGATAGACATTTCATGTAACAATGTTCGTCCATGTCAATAAATTCCAATGTACTTGTGTTCTAGTAATGGTAAATTTCGTTACTCTCTCGCTCATCATTGAGCAGTGCACCTCATTCCCTCGAAATATACCATGAATTTACGATCATACATATTTATAGAATGAATCTGATTTGTGCATCTGTAAAACTAGTTACTTCACGCAACAGATATGTGATCCTTAACTAAGATGAATGGAAACTTTGTTGGACGATATTAGGACTAGAAAGAATGTATGGGGAAAGTGGGATTGGGGAGATAGAATTCGATCAGTACAAATATCGATGTAGAATAAATGCGACAACTCTAAAGAGCGACCAAACTCTACTTACAAAGGATTAACCTAACGCAGGAAAATATCATGCAGCAAACTACAATCAACTTCATCAGTGCATCGACGCTAATGACCACCTACAATGAGCCATGCATTAATCCACGTAAATAGCAATTATCCATTGCCTACTGAATCGCTTTCTAATGACGTTGCAGAGGATTTCATTGCATTGCTTGTTTATGGCAATATTTTATTTACACAAGATGCAATCACAACAATAAATAATTGGTCATGTCAAAGCAAATCACAAATTAAGAGTCAAGCTTTCTTAATGAAACAACAAGGGATCACTGGAGTTTGTCATTAGCATGTCCTGCTGAAATGAAGGATCGATCAAATTTGTTTACGTTAAGAAGTATCCATGGCCAATTTGCATAATGCGAAAAGCTCAGGTATTACGCCAGACGTAGCCGCAGAGGGGAATGTGATCTTAATCTCCGCAAGCGTTCAAATAACTCTTGGATATCAGACGGCAATTAGTGGAAAAGTGAAGGATTGTGAAAAATTCTTTGAATTTATATTATAACAGAATTGAGCACTGAGCGTCTTGGGACACTAGACCCCAGCCAAAGGTTTTAGGGGAAGTTACCCGCAGCCGCCGACCCGCGGCATTATCTGCATCGTGCCCAAACGAAACTGTTTTTGTCAGTAAAAGTATCCAATACTACGGACCAAAACTGAAAAGAGGAAGGAAAGAAAAAAGCCATAAAATGTTCGCCCTCCGAATGGAAGCCATTATGAAATCTTGACGCATTTATATCCAATCAACATGAAAAGACAAATTCATTCTTCATTTGGCTCGTTTGGGGGCGCAAATGGGACAAGCGAGGAGGCGATCATCGCAATATCCGTGGGCAAAGTGACCGCAGAAGAAGATGACGACATCGACGGCGTATCGGACGTCTTCGCTGAGCAGCGGCTTATGACAGGCGACGCAGGGGGTGATGGCGCCAACGTAGACACCTCTGGTCTGCAGTCTCATGAGACGCTCGAGCAGCTCTCCGACATCGTTCAGTGTCACTCGCCGACAGCCCTCCTAATGAGACATTCGTATTAACGCCGGTCAACCAGTCGGATACTTCCTTGTTCAAAATAGCGCAATCGCGGCTCGCGGTCCGATACACTGCAGTAAGCGACCGACACGCGTCGTGCTGCGCATTGAGTGATACGGTAACGGAACTGACAGCCAGTATTACCATCCTTTCTACTATATATAAACACGACATCTATGCACTTGCCTATCACCGCAATGCCCCAAAGTATTTAACAGTGGCGCTAGAAAAAAACTATACGCTCTTGAATTTTATCGCCGAAATTTAATTAAGGATATCGAATCTGACTGCCTTACTGTAATTTTTTTCGAAAACTGTGATTAAAACTGGTAAAGTATGGTTATTATTGATAGCTTCTAAGCGCGTGAGGCGTCTGAGCCTGTCGATGCGTGCTTCGTATTTCATGTTATTCTCTCTCATATCTTCATCATTAACACCCAACGGTCGTCAAATCTCACAGTTGAAAAGCGCGTGGCTGGATTACACGGTAAAGCCAACGTTCCGATCAACATTAGTTCTGACGTCCGAAATTAATGCCCAAATAACTTCAGAGCTAATTAGTATTAGCCTTGCTTCAGTAATATTTGCAACAACATTTATACTAGTAAAATTCTGAAAGCAACTTCAGAGAAAGATATTGACAAAATTTGCACTGAGATCAGCGCATAGTCAAAGTCAAGATTTAAGGGCTTTGAAAAGTCAGATCAGAGTCAGAAATTAATCTCGATGTCAGACATAACATTAATTCCGATACGTATGATTTGTCAGGCAATATTATTTTTCAAATCTTTCGATCAGAAACAAGAACTCTCGCTAGACACTATAGTTGGCAAAAATGAGCTCACTTTTCGGTGCCTAAACACTGTTTTTCACCAAGAATGATAGTCGTTTCTTGGTTTTTACGTTCATAAATGAATAGGAAAAAGTGCTATCAACTTTCAAAGCAGCTGGGTTTTATTCAATCTAAGATTTTTTGTTACTGATCGGTAAATTTTGACTATCCACACAGCATTGAATCTTTTTGAAATATTGTCTCACCTGAAGGCTGATTTGGAGAGCGTAGTCGTGAAGAGTCTTGACGAGGGAGTCTCGCAAGCCGGGAATAGTCATTGCCGAGGGAATGCGCCTTATGATAATCGTCGGATCCACATACGTGCCTAAACATCGAAGCTATCACTTACCAATGTCAATCAATTGTTTTAAGCCTATCAAACGCACACGCTCTACTACGTGCTCGTGCGTCCGTAACAGTATACTTAATTGAGTGTTACTTCATATAGAGCACGCACTAAATATAATTCAAAACAATTCGGAATGGCTAGAACGATGAAAAACGCACTATTCGCGAGCAAGAATTTGGAATAAATCGGTCCACTCTTGAATAAATAAACGAATTTTCCATTGTCTGCCGAACTATAGCAAGAAATATCACTGTATATAACACAATGCTGAGGCTGATATTTTGAAATTTTATTATAATATCCGCGAAAATAACTTATTTAAAAAGGGTAGGTTGGTTCGCAGAGGGTCTCGTCACGAAATTTACAGCTTTCCTGCTGAAGCCACTCTCGCGGCGCTTATTCAAGTATGAACAAGAAGCGCGAGCCTTTACTATAAACGTGATAAGATTATACTCTAATGTGCTACTCAAAGCGAATATAAATGTAATTTTAATTGCTTAAAATGTAGACGGCAATACCAATATTCCGCATTAGCTCAGTGATGTAGTCGGGTCGCTTGACAGCGAAGGTGATAAGATCGTTCCACAAGTCGGCGTCGTCGTGCTCCTTGCAGAAGTCGATCGCCTTGTCCAGCCGCTTCTGATCGTCGATGATTACCTTCAACGCTGCCCTCTGGTTCCCGCCGCGTCCCAGCAGAAATACTAGCTGAAACGTGAATCAGGGTATAAGTATTCATATACAGATGTTCGAATTTCTCCATGCTGTGATTTGGCTATACTCGCGATTTTCAGAGGATGCGTAACTCCGCCTACATTTCTTCGGTTTAAGGAACTATAGCTCTAATAAAATCTGCGTCACTGCCGCTTATTGAGTGAAATGTCAGAGTCACTTTACTTTTTGTGTCAACTTTTAGTGCTATTGTCATAAAATGCGCGAATGCGACAAACTGCCGCAATACTGCTCTTTCCACTGTTTGGCGTTTATTGCCTAAAGGCGCGTTCAAACTTGGTGCCTATGGACAACCTCGGCGGGATGACGTTATCGACTGATTGATAAATGCGAGGCGCGCTGGTTAACAGATCGACTCTACGTGTAACATTCCCGAGTAAAATGGCATTGCTCCATTTTACCTCTTCCATCAAGCCTTTCTTCTTGCACGTTTCCAGAGCCTTATCAATATTGTAGTGCTCGGCATATCGTCTCAAATAAGGCAGCAGTCGCT
>NIUQ01003551.1:0-16949 GCA_002796945.1 Plectus sambesii
TTGATAGACTCGCAACTCTTCCTAGAATTCGATGCTTCCTGGCCGATTTTTCGCATCTCACGCTGCGACAGCTTCTTCTTTCGACCAGCTCTGTTCTTTTTTGTGCTGTATCGTCTTGTATCATTCAAATAATTCCTTATAACCTTGTCCGATCGATAGATTCTACGCGCGATTTCTCGAAATCCTCGGCCTTCTTCTCGAAGCGCTTCAATTTGTCCGATTTCTCGTTCGGTAAGCTGTTTACCACTCGGCATAGCTTCAAAGGACGTGCTAAGTAAATAAAATTAATAAAGGAAAAGAAGAAAGCCAAAAGACTGCCAAAAACTATATAAAATATACGCATTCATAAAGTGCGGTCATAATTTTGCAACAACGAAATATTGGACTTGCGCCAAGACTAGAGTATTACGGTATTATAAAATTCAAAATCTTGGTGATTCTATGGTTTTCAGACCCGCTGAACAACGTCGTGCAAAAATTAGGTGCAGGTTTTTTAGTGAAACCCCTAAAACACCCATTTTGGGTGTGCGGTCATAATTTTGCAACACACTGTAGTCAATAAAATAGTCGGAAAAGAATAGTGAAATGAAACAGTGTTTCTCGTCGTTATAAATCGGTATACTTGTCTACTCGTGTGCGAATCGATTTTATGACCTCTGTATGGGCTAAGAAGAAAGTATCGTATAACTGGTATACCCAAGGAATAAAGAAAAATATAAACCCACTGAACCACTAGTCTTAAACTCAATCAATCTCAGACTTTGTCGAAAGTACCGCGACAATGTGCACGTTCTGGCCTAAAAGTGTTTTGTTAATAAGTTCAATCTCATTAACCTTTTTAAGAAAATCAGGGCAACAGTGTGAGTACATTGTGTGCTGCAGGCATTCTTATGCTACATCGACGCTCCGCAAAATCATTCCAAATTTTTCTTCAACGGTATATGGAATCCCGGTTTGACTGGATCGGCGTGCGCGACGTCAACTACGAATGGCGATTTACGAAAGAGATTCGTGACAAGCGCTCAAAGTATCGACTTTTTCAACGAGGTATCGCATCATTCCGAGCTTGAGGGCATATATGATCAAAGGGGATGATGATGCGGGGCTGCTCCTTATCCCTCTACATGTGGACAAATATCCTCGTATTTTAGGGAAGAGAACATCATTTTCTCATTCACGGAAACTGAATAAAGGCGTCTTTTTTGGAAAGTTCTGTACAGAACAGGGTCTGACATGGCTTGAAGTGAGACTAGTCTCGACAGAGTCATATGGTGAAAGGGGAAAGGAATACAGTCCCATGCGCAGGTTTAGCGGGACAGACGGCGTAGCACAGCTCAATCAGTCGAGTAAGTCAAACGCTACGCGGTCACCGGTTCGAGCTCAGCCTCGACTTATCTCCAGTTTTCTGATTGCTTATTCACTAGAGCAGAAAATATCTTCCAATCTTGCTTCTGATGTTTTAGAAATCCGGCATTTATCATCTTGCAATTGTTCGCGATCCGGTAAAAAGATTCATTTCGGCATTCGTCGATGTTTGTGTTATAAACACACTCGAGAGGCAGTTGTAAGTGATCAAGTTTCAAGCTTGCATTATTTCGTATTAATGCATATTCTGGCAAAATGTTAAGATAATGATAAACCAATTTAGAAAGCATCTCCTTTAACTTCAAAAACACCCTTATTGGAGTGGTATTGGTATAGTAAAAATTTTTTTTCTAAACGTAATTGGTGTATACTTCCCTGAATATCATGCAGCATAACGCAGAATATATCAGCAATGATAAACTGCTCACATCGCTTGCATATTTTCAGGCCACAAAAATTCAAAACACTGTGCTTCTCCTGCAGGTCAAATTTGACTTGCTTTTTGCCGCAGCTACATGATTACCTCTATCGAATATCTGAACATTTGCCGAAGGAGCGATGGTTTCGCGATTGGCACTTTTACCCACAGGCGTGGTATTGCGATTTCGATCGACACATAAAGCGATACCATCTCATTCACTATAAACGGAATGATATGTTTTATCAAACACTGGTAGAGTTTCTGCGAAATATTCGAGTGAAATCGAATTTGGTTAATGACGTTGAAACGCAGTTGAGAACGAAAACGGTAGCTCACGAGACTTACTCAAAGAGTTTCGCATTTGAGAAGGAATTGTTGGAGAGTCCGCGCCTGCTCGAGTATGTCTACAAAATCTATTACATGGACTTTGTTTGGTTCGATTATCGACTGTAGCCACTTTCTCATACTATGCCAATATTTTCATGTATTGTTTCATTTTATTGATGTATACATGTTTTCTCCTGCCAGTATTTGTTTATTTTTAACTACAAGAACTATGAGAATAAACAAAAACCCATCAAAAACGTAGAGCAGCAAATGGTATGATGTAACCGATCACGGCGCAAACAGTTCTCTCCTGTTAATCGTGGAGCATAGTTCGACAACCCTTTGATCCATCGTCATCAAAACACCGAAACGAGTATTAGTCATGCACCTTTAACATAATCCTCGGCCGCAGTAATGATCGTTTCGAATGATAGAACGCACTGGACACTATGTGTATTGCTGAGGCTGAATCTCTATGGAAATGAGAATTGTTCGTATTGTAAAATATTTACTCAAAAAGTTATAATTGGTCGCTGTGCGTCACATGTGGTCAGTATACCAAGATTAATGAAGTATGGTTTTAGAGCTTATTAGTCGTTTTTGCTTGATACATATAACTTGACGGATATCATTAATGTCTTCTTAACCATACTAAGGCTCTCTTTGTTTCATACCTAGCCCACCTACGACACTACTATAATTAAAATCAAAGTGCGATTAGGATATATTAATATTGAGCGTAATCAAATTCGTAATATACCGACCACACGTGGAGCTACGGCACAGGTTATTACATTCAGAATTTATAGAAGCTGCTCGATAATAATGGCCATTTCACGCCGTACAGAGAGCAAGAAAATTTTCATTTGTCTATTCGGTTTCGTGCTGGGCAGCCTTTTCACCCTGAAACTCCTGACTGAACGCTGCTTGGCGCGAAATAATGCTTGTTCTTCTACACCGCCCGCAGATTCTCAGCAGCAGGCAGTTTTCGAAAATTCGTATCAGTTTGAACATGAGGATATTCGCTACATCAACCGAACGCCTGGTTTCCGATACTACGATGACTTCTTGATATCACCTCAGAACAACATCTACCTTGCTGAATACAAACTGCACTACTGTAAAATTGACAAGAACATGGGCAGCACGATGCAGGTATGACGATCATGCTTTACACGATAAGAACGACTATTTGATTTTTTTATTATAAGGAGACTTTAATTCTGCAGTTGAAACTACTTCTCTTGAGCGGTAACATGAAAGGATAAACTCAAGAATTTCCACTCGACGTATCCTTTCAATCGTTCAGTTGTTTGTTGCAGGCATTCTTGTGCTACATCGACGCTCCGCAGAAGCACTCAAATTATTTCTTCAACGGTTCGTGGAATGCTGGTTTGGCTGGATCGGCGTGCTCGACGTCTACTTTGAGTGGCGAATTACGCAAGAGATTCATGACTGGAGCTCAAAACGTCGACTTTTTCAGCGAGGTACGACATCATGCAGCGTACGAGAAGGGGATATTTATTTGAAGAGGAAAGTATTCAGAGATATGTTTGAGGCAAATTGCGCGGCACGCAATGCTTTGCAATATTTAAAACGCTACTTCATTTGCACTGACAAATCCACTTCGACGCGCGCGGATAGTCTGAAGCTACTTGCTCACTGTCCGGCTGACCGTCTTTAGTTCTGCTGACAAAATGGATAGGCGCGTTGTCTTGTCCATGGGCTTACCTGTGAAAGAGTACTGACTTCTTGTGTTTCAGAAATCCGGCATTTATCATCTTGCGATTGTTCGGGATCCAATCAGCAGATTCGTTTCAGCATTCGTCGACGTTTGTATAATAAACACGTTCGAGAAGGAATAGTAAGCGATTAAGTTTTCAAGTTACGTAACCGATGGTATGTAATTTTCTTCATCAGTAAGAACTCGTCAAAGAAACAAACCGTAATGCGCCTCAATACGACAAAGAACTGTGCATTTTTCATTACAGAACCAGTGTTCTAATGCATATACTGACCGTAATAGTTCTCTTTAAAGAGACATGAAAGTGATAATATGAAAATTACGTGCACTACTCGTTTTTTTGCAGCCCAGAAAAATTCAAAACACTGTGCTTCTCCTGCAGGTCAAACATGACTTGCTTTCTGCTGCAACTTCATGATTACCTCTATCGAATATCTGAACATTTGCCGAAGGAGCGATGGTTTCGCGATTGGCACTTTTATCCTCAAACTTGGTATTGTGATTTCGATCGACACATAACGCGATATCATCTCATTCACTATAAAAGAAATGATGAGTTTTACAAAGAATTGCTAGAATTTCTGCGAAATATTCGAGTGAAGTCGAATTTGGTTGATGATATTGAAACAAAGTTGAGAAAGAAAACAGCGGCTCATGCGACCCACTCAAAGAGTGCCATATATGAAAAGGAGTTGTTGGAGAGTCCGTTTCTGCTCGAGTATGTCTACAAGATCTATTACCTGGACTTTGTTTGGTTCGACTATCGATTGTAGTCAGTTGTTGTTTGTATGCCTATTGCCTACATGTTTTCTCTCACAGTGTTGGTTCTTAACGATAAAAACTGTACAGGATGCTTAGTCAAGCATTTAGTGTGGGAGCAACCAATACATCATTTAAAATAAAGGCATCATCAAAATTCCCAACGTAATGAAGGTTGAAGGTAATGTCTCAGTGTTGTTCCTATTATGACTTTGAGCAGATATCGTGCGCGGTGGGGATAGCGTCATCCGCATCGACTGAGACGAAGGACCAGTTTGAGAATCCTTTTGTAAAACATTCATAAAGTGAGCTTTGATGTGCTATGTAGCATACCGTTCAGTCTCACCTATTCTTACTCTATGAAAAGATGGTGCTAAAGGCCGACAGTCTCACTGTGGTGTTGCGGCTGTAGTGGCTGCGATAAGTAACGAGGTCATGTGAGTGCACTCAAAACAGCACGCGTTATTCATTATGTTCGACATGTTCTTGGTTCAGTATTTTTTTATCAGACATATTGCATGAACCCAGGCTGAACCCTCGTCATAAAAGTATGTAACGTAACAAAACGCAATTATGCTTGAAAAAATCGTGTAACATGATCTTTAAAGTATGAACACGAACTTTGGCTTCACGTCGCTTGCTGTTGCTAACTGAGACGTCCTACAGCGCATTTCTGCTCTGACATTGTTCATTTCGTTGTGAAGCTGTCGTCTTGTTGACACTGACTCATGAATAAAGAGAAGCAACAAGCCTAGGCCAGGTAAAATATCTGCTCGCCGTGCCTCAACGCTCGCTTTGAGCCGGTTTTCACGGAGTGCTATGTAAACACGCTGCGTCCCAGGGCAAAGCATTCAGCCAAGCCCGAGATTCAGTTGCCAATACTATTCCTGCCTTCACACGGTGAGGCGCGTAATAACATCGACTGCTACAAGCTCTTTCTGCGCAGTTATCAAAGAGGAAGAGAGTAAAAATGGTCGAAGTAAAGATGCCTCAATGCTGCGCCAACATTTTCTTTATAATTCGATTCATCCGAGCCCTGAACATTGTAAGTGATTTCGTTTAGAGTGGTGTAGTTAGTCCTGTTCGAGCTGAATTATACCTCTTCATAGCGTACCAAGACTTAACTAAAACGAGAGAGAATTCAGGTATTTTAAGATAGGTTACCAATGCATTAAACGTCTTCACATACTCAGTAGTCTCAACGACTGTGCTGTATCCACTTTGATATTAGTTTCCAGAGCACTTCGCCAGCCGGTAGTCTCCAGATAACCTGCACTTTCCAAAGCAAAAGTGAAAGAATTATACTATCGTACGACTAATAATCGTATCACAACCCCAATTCACTTTTTCGAAATCCTTCGAATGTTCAACGCCTTAGGAGAACCCAGATAATTGCAGTGATAATATGATCATAACATCAAATGTGGCAAATCTTAACAGTTATTCGCGTATCCAAAGTCAATTTCAATCTTTTAGTTGATAAAATGAATTCCAGTTGTTTTTGTTCATATCTGCACTGGCGATGCTATTACAAAACAACGCTGGTATTACGTTCGGCTGGTACGCGGGAACCTACGGAGCTATCATTGCCAGTTTCATTTTCACGGTGCTGCTACTCCTTACTGCGATCGCTCTACTTCTGTTGCACATCATCCGAAAGACGCTAAGATATCCAAGACTTCTGGTCAGTTTAAGTTTTATCTCATTCATTATTTATGCTGTTAATCAAAAGATATCCTTTTTGAATTGATCACTTTTCAAATCAAGCTGATCTTCTCTGATTTGATATGAAAAGTGGTCGATACGATGTAAAACGTTTCCAGTTTTAATATGCAAATGGCACATAGTCTTGATTCCCCATTGCAAAAACTGAGCTATCGACCTTTTAAAGCAACTGGTTAATTTAATTTCCGTTTTCTTCTTTTCATTGAAAAATTTCTAGACCAATGTTTTCAGAGAAAAGCCAGCTCGAATTTCAATTTTCTTTGCATTTGATGATCCTTAGCGTTCACTATAAATGAAAGTCTCATTCAACGAAATTACAAATCTAGTGTACAGACTTATTAACATCTGCCCCTCAAAATCGGCGCATGATGACTCTAGTTGAAGAGAAGATCAAAATTCGAGGGGATTCATATGCAGAAAAACGGAATAATAAAATACGTAATCAACAGTAGGATCAAGTTACGTCTGTATAATTATAAGAGTGGATATTTTATTATATGATGTAAATGAAAGAAAAATTTTAAATGTCCGGATTTCCCTATGATAGAATGAAACTGAATAAATTATCCCAATTTGATTCTGACGCCGCTCATTCTTGTTTATAATAATTGCAAACAGCTGAGAAAGATATACATTTCAGTGGGTCATTGCACTTATTTCTCTCGCAGTGATGACATTCATATGGTTCGTTGTGGATGCTGTGTATGCGACCTATCAAGGAACACAGATGGGAGGACTTGGAGCCTCGGCGGTTTGTCATTACTCATTGAGAACTCGTGAACCTAAATATTTTTTCACTAATTCAGGCGTTTAAATTTTTCTCCACCATCGTTTGGATAGCGGACGCGTATGTTGTGTACGCAATTGCAGACAATGAAAGTTACTGAAACCAATCGATATTATCTTACATCTAAAGAAACAATCGGAAGCAACATATCAGCGACGTTCAATGTATAACGCTATTTTTGATGATCGACGTGCTTGTATTGTCAATGTATTGTACAGTTTCGCGGCCTTTTATCGCGTTTAAACTGCGCTGTGATACTGCCTAGGTGGTTTTGAATATATATTTACAAATTAGTCTATTTAATAAAAGTACAATAAATCAATACTTTTGATGATGAGTCAAACTTGTCAACCGCTGCAGTTTGCAAACTAATTCACCGTTCTCGTTACAGCCATAATCACCGCTGTTTGGCAACGGTGTAAGCAATGCGTGCTGCACTACATTAGTAAATTGCGGCCACACAATAAATATACGAGGCGAGAGCATGTAATTCGAGCGCCATAGCATTCATTTCAGCCTTCTCTCAATTTAGCAGGCGGAACCGAATGCTCGGTTCTACAAAAAATTATCGATTAGAGCGCTTGTCCTATTATTGCTTATATATTTTCGGTATCATTTGAAGATGCATCAAAGATTACAATAGTAATGATTCCCATATTCATGTTTATTTTAAGATTGCAAGATCGTGTCAGCTGCGTTCGTTGGTATACTTGAAACTTGTTCAATGTCACATCTTTTCGCTCAGCGGACTGTTAAACAATACCGTTGAGCATTTGAAACTGAGAATTCTATTCTATTCCACATTTTCATAGCTCCTTTCCTCAATTGCTTGTTTCATAAAACTATTTGTGATTAAAACTTTCAATACTTCTCAAAATTTAAGTAACAGACAGTCAAAGGTTTGTAATCGCAACAGTTTTATGAACCAGGCGAGAAGATAGCATTTGGCTTTTCTGTATTAGAATCGGTTTCATTCAGACTGCTAATATTCTTTGGTCTCAACATAGACAAATTGAGTGCGTCCGACTTTTCTGCATAAATGGACCATAAATGGTAATAACGTAGGCAATCTCGCAGATATCCCTAACCCGAGGGGCGCGGTATTTCGGTCGGGTCTTGTCAATCCTATTACGAACCGCGCACTTGTCCCGCCCTATTACAATAGCGTACACTTCCTGAGGATTAGCGGGGCGATGCCGGTGACATAGCTTTGACCGTCCGTAGGTCACGCCGGTGATGTTAATGTTCGCGTAGGAGATTGTCTCCTCTGCGTCCCCACCCAAGTAATAGAGCTGATGCTCTTGCTGTCGGGCAGCTGCTGACAGCGCACTGTGTCACAGAGGATAGCGTTTTAAAATCCATGAGAAAATTCAGTTTCGACTTCTGCAATGAGACTCTGTTTCATTATCCTCACTTTGTGGAGCAGCGCCTGCGTCAGAGGTAGGTTCATTCCTTAAGCGATCATGTGCGAGATAGAATTGCAGCAAGTATTAAAAATAATGATGTAATTGTATGAATTTCAGCCACGCTGCTGACAGATAAGATCCGCGAATCGCAATCCGAGCATGAGCACGATCCAAAAAAGGATAAGGAACTGTTTGAAAAGCTGAAAAATGTTCACTCGCACTGGTATGTTGGAGCGGTGCGAGGCCTTTTGGGCGCCGTGGGCAACGAAATCTACCGCGAGCTACCGCCAGTCTTCCAACAGGAGCTCGCCGCTTGTCTCAGCGATATTGTCGATGAAGACGACCTCGCCACCGGCGCGCGGTGTGTATCCAGAGCTTTCGACATGCAGGATATGGCGAAGAACGGCGTTCATTGGGTTGGCGCTTTTGGCACCAAGGCAGACAAGGGTGGCGATAGTGTGAAAAATATGAATCAAAAGTCGTCTCATCTTCATTGGACTGGTGAATTTGGTACAGCTAATGGGGAAGATACTTCCACGCCTACCAGTGGTGCGCAACCGAAAGACTCGCTCCAATTACCTTCCTTCCATTTGCACCAAAATGCCAAAGAAAAACTGAAGAAAGCCGACCAGAAACCCGACAAGAAACTCTATGGCAAAAAAACTGAACGCAAAATTCGTTCGCATCAAACTGAGAACGATGGCGATTTACCAAATGAGCAAACATGGAATAGCGCCTTCGATGAAGTTCAGCATTTGCAAAACATGAACGTTGTTATGAGAGCGAATGCAAACGGAGCTGCTAGTGCAGAGAATGGTTGGCCACAGAGCAACGTGATGTCCAGCTCTGGAAGGGATGTTCACGATAAAATCATTGATCGTTCAGGCGTCACAGAAATCATTGACTATTCAAGGGAGCGGTTTGCTCATGAAAATGCTGGCGCAGAAAATGATTACTTCACAAATCAAGCGGTCATGGGCGACGTGGCAGGGTTGCAAAAGAAATCCACCATAGCGCCCCCAACATGGTTCCCAATCCGATCGAGGAAGAGGTTGCGTTCCAATCGTAACTCCATGCAAAACGGCGCTCGAAACTCTCCATTGAACTCGGGTCCGGAAAGCGAGATCCGCCACCGTCAGCAGACTTTAATTCGAATGAATAATGTCAAGCGCCTATTAAAGGGCAAGAACAACGCCTGGCCGAATCAGCGGAGACATGACAGCAACCCGCAGCAAATGAATGAATTACAGAAGGCAAGTGAACAAATGTGGAGGGATTTGATCGAAAAATGGAAAACTTCTGAAGAGCAAAGGGAGTGGATGAGAAATCGGCAAAGGTCAGTGACCAATGCGGCAGAACTACAAAATGAAGCGAGACAATCAGAAGCACTATCCTCCGAAAATAATCCACAACATTTCTTTAATCATCCAGGAACACTGAGCAACAGAAATGTCATTGTGCGAGCCGATCGACAATTTACGCACGCAGAAAATCCCATCGCGCAACATTTCAACTCTGAAAACCTTAATGAAAAACATCAAATAAATGCCCTGGTCTCACCCTTGAACTTGCCAAATATATTTGAGAACGGAAAGAAAACTAGTCAGCATCCCTCACCAGCATTAAGAAGCGACGGTTGGACAAGGCGAAGGAGAAGCTTCCGAATCGCCGACGCAGATGGCGATTTCAATGACGTCAAAGTGCGCTATCTCAAGAAGATGCCCGCATTGTCCGAATATCAAGCGAACACACCGGCTGAGTCGCCATTGACGAAAATCTCAAAGTTTATGACCGGTATGGTGAGAGGCAAGCCTGAGCTGTCGGGTCGCGACGTCACCTCTTGGAAATCGTCGTACAAACGTCTGTGGCGCTTAAAGGAGCAGCTCAAGTCGTGGAAGGAGACACAGCAGCGAAGCCAGGCCTACCAGCAACGACGACTCCTCGACATGGTGACCGGAACTTTCAAGGACAGCAGTGCGGACATTCCAAACAATAGCGTTCCAGATGCCAATGGCTTCAATGGGATCGGCGACATTCCCTTGGTCAGCGAAGTTACTGAGCTCGCAAATTTTCTCACCCACCACAACGTGACCAAAAGTGTCAAGTTCCTTTCGCCTCGTCTTGCTCCCCTGCTGCCCCGCGATGAGAAAGCGGCCGGCGGCAATTTATTGTCGCCCTCTTTGCTCGCTTTTTACAACGACCACTCGCCGAATAACATCGCTCCATTGCCCGAGCTGCTCAGCGCGGCTGGAATGAATGAAGATGAAAAGGTTAACAGCTTGATTGTAAATTTAAAATTTCTTCATCAGCTTGAAAGTGATAATGCGTTCGATCGAGTATAAGTGCATATTGTTGTGTAAAATACGAGGATGGTTAAGCTGAAAACACTCTCGTATAACGAAAGGATGATGGTGCAACTCGAGCCTTTTCGTAGTTGTTCATGCTTCATTCGGGCAACCGCCTAGCTTATATTCATGAATAAAATGGACAGTTCGCGCATCTTTCTAACAGTATTTACAAACTGTATTTTCATTCAACAAAGTTTCCATTTCTGCACGTAACTAATTTTCATTAATACTGTATACAAGTACAATTTCAGGATGCATTCCTTGAGTTTGTGATGGAGGTGACGGGCGCAAGAGATATCGTCGATAAGATATTTGAGAATCTCGAAAGTGCGCAAGGCCTGGGAGGACTACGCCAAGACATTCTCGACGCCAATGATCAACTAGTAGGGGTATGGAAGCAGTTTCAGTCTTCCTATTCAGATCGACAAAAGGACGACATCGATACAAAGGGTTACGCCTTTCTCGACAGCGACCAGCTTGATATATTCTACGGCCAGGAAGGTATGCATATACTTTAGTCGTAATTTTTCTATCGCTGAACGACTCAATTTTCATTCCATCACGAAAACGTTCCACCTGATGGCGCTGACCTTAAAATATCGAAATGAGTAAAAAATCAAAATATCTGCAATTGCAGGTTACTACAATTACACAAAGCCGAAGCTGGATCTGGATAATTATTATCAGTTGAGCGAGGAAGAGCGAAGGGGAAGCCTGCGTGCGACGATCAGACAGTTGGCGGGAGAGTCGCCGACAGAGGCGGCGATGAGAACTTGGGACCGTCGACTGCAGCAGTCCGTACTCACCCCTAACGTCGGCACGGCAACGGTGCTCGCTCCCTTCACATTCGGCCCATCCATTCTCTCTCCTGCTGTTTTAGGACCCTTGGTTCTTTCCCCCAACATCTTCTCGCCAGGAATTCTCTCGCCCTATCTGCTGAGCCCGCCAATTCTCAGTCCATCCGTGGGTGATCCCCTAATTCTGTCCCCGTACGTCCTAGGACCGAACATTTTGTCTCCTTCTGTACTAACTCCCTACGTACTATCGCCCTACGTCCTTTCGCCGAACATTCTCAACCCCTACGTTCTGAGTCCCCTGATTCTCAGTCCTTACTTGCTCAGCCCCGACATTCTTTCGCCTACGGTGCTTAGTGGAACCATCCTGTCTCCTTATGTTCTTTCGCCCTCTATACTCAGCGACAGTGTGCTCGCGGCGTCGGTTCTATCTCCTAGTATTCTTTCCAAGAAATGAAATATTCACTGTTGCTCTATGTATCCATTTGCGTGTTTGTTGTTAAACACAACGCGATGACCGACCGATCCTCCATCCCTTACACACGTATCTGTACATGTATAATAAGCAGACCATGCGAATTTCGAAAGGTCATCGACGGGTACGATAATACACTGTGCTACTGGATTTTAACACATCAGAGGTGTCACATACATATCGTCTTTGAGCTGACTGGGAATGAGTACATTTTACATGATGGACACAAGCATAAGCGCCACTGGGTGAAAAATCTGGCGGCATGTTTTAAGAAAGGTTGCTCGAGTCGTAAAAGTCTTGATGGTATAAATATCCTAAGATTTTAAACTATATTCAGAAAGCCCCAGCCAGTGTCCATGTTTGATGGCCACTGAATTTGAATTATGCGCGCGCAGAGTCTGCTTATCGAACGCTTAAACTGCCCATGAAGGCGAGGGTCAGCGATCACCGCGTTCAGTGTTTATTGGTGCTCGAAAGTGGAGTGCGAAATTGCTTGAGTCGATGCGCATCTTCTTTTTGCAATCAATAAAGTATCTCTTCGCCCAGTACTTGTTAACTTGGTGATGTAGCCATAAGAACCACTTGCCGAGAAAGATTACCATAACTTCGTGCGTGCTGTTCTTTTAAACAAATAAGGACGATGCATGTGCAACTCACTTTATTCACACTAACTCACTATAGTACATTCATTTTTCACACTAGTACTGCAACACAATATTCACATTAAATGCAATCGCTGAACCTTTAAGTATAGGTCTGAACAGCTATTGGAAAATATCTATAAGAACAGTTCGCTCACATGACATATTCTCATTCTGCTAAGCCCGACCTGAATGGTCATCCCGTCATTGAACTTGGGTGCATTCAACGACGCGTGAAAAAACGATCGCTCAGCTGTGACTGGTCGTTGCATGCGTAATCTATTTTTGCGTTCTCCAAAAGTTGTTGACCACAGAAAGAACCGGTCCATTGGGTGAATGACGCTATCGCAGGAAGGCTTATTTGCATACGCCAAACTGCTGCATTTCTTTTCTGCCTGTTTGGGAAAGTTGAAACACGGCTATATTTAAAAGTTCAGACACCACGACTGTCTCGCCAATCCACAATTAGACATTCCAAAGTGTACTGCTTGCGTATTTTGCATTTTATGCCACGATCCTGAGTAACTTTAATTATATTCACTTCTACATAAAAGAAGCCTCTCACTCATTGCGATAGTGATCATTTTTCTAAACACATTTACTCACGAAGCGATCGACGAAGTACGCACTGAGAATGGGCATTTACAGATTTAGCGAGCACAAGACGCACATAGATACAGAAAGTAAATCTTGTCACATCCCATTCAACTTCTGACCTGGACCCTCGCGCAATGCAACAACACAGAGAGGAATAGATATACAGATACGCACGCACAATTCTCTTCCATTACTGTTTCTTCAATCAATAAACGTAATGGTAATTTTTGACATTTTAAATTTTTCTCACATTTCAAAGCCATTCTGATTACACTGGCCCTTTGCCAAGACCAATTTGAAATTTTCGCCAAAAAAATACAGTGAGTTCCAAAGCTACGAAAAGGCCGGGTGGAACTCGCTTTGAAGCTTCATGTCTGAACGAAAACTTTCAAACTACTCTCTGTAAAGGGGAACACATTATCGAATTCTTCTTGTTCAAAGCAAGTGAAAGCCGTTGGCCGGATCGATGTCGTTGATGAGCGCGAAGAGCTGACCGCAGCCGATTTGGAGTGGTGCGGGCGAGACAGCGGAGAATGGATCGAACTCGTTCTCGACGTACGACCCGATCGGACTCTGAGAGCCGCCGTTCATGTAGCCGCCGCCCCCACCGTTGTCATCTTCGTTCGTCTGCGTCCAGTCGTCTGTCATATTGGAAGCATGCGTGGCGACGGCGTGTCGACCGACTTCGTGACCCACTTCGGAGACGGGACCGCTGTAGTGGGCGACGTAGTCGTCGGTGTAATTGCTGATGTAGTGGTCGGACTGCTGGTCGTCGACGTGAAGGCTGAGTGAACTGCCGTGTCTGCCTCCTTCGTCGCCTGACAAGTCGAGATCTTGCAGAAAGTCGGCGTCGCAGGGAAAGTCGCCGAAGATCTCGGCGAGCATCGGGCCCGTTCGCGTCACGTTAAATGCATTCGCAAGTTGCACGTTGTCCGACATAACCGAAGTGAGCGTCTGAAACAATTTATTTTAGCTCTTCTGATTTCAATATTCCGAGCATTTCTTTACGCTATTCGCCGAGACAATTGAGCTTATACTGATGTATGATATCATTCCAGATGTTACTATTGATGATATTCACACACACATCCCCGACTCGTTGTTTACCCATACTTTTATTAACCACCGCTGATGATCGGCTATTGATCTGTTTCGAGATGTAAGAAAAATATAAGCCTAGGTTATGTTAACAGTCCGCCACAGCAGACTGTTAAGCTGACGCCGTTTGTTTGTTTTCTCCAGGTTTGCTTCTTACAGGATTACTCTTGACAGGATTACTGAAGATGCTTGGTATGTGATATATGCACAACTTCCCTCTTTCACTACATCATCGTTCTTCCAGTTTTGGATGCGTTGTTTACTATTTTTGCCTAGTAGTTGTATACGAATGATAGAGTCGATAACGGTGCGATCAAGAACATTGTTAACGCAAAGAGGTGACATCATTTTTCTGCTATGAAACGGCTTAGGTATGACGCGGGCGACGGCGGCAAACAGGTTACCGCATAATTTCTTTCACGTGATACGAGTCCAAAACCCAAGCGAGTTTGCAGTATCATTGCTCCCGAGGGGGTCATAACGAGAAGCAATGGTATGCGCGCGTACTAGTCATTGAAAATGCACCCTAATCGGCGGCCTTGTGCAAACTGGTTCCTAGTTCAAAGGGTGAAATGCGGGTGGGGGTGTAGGCGAGGCTGACTGATCCGATCGAACGGAGAGATTAGTGCCCAAGGCAGGTTAACACGGTTTTTCTTTCGTCTCGTTTGCTGAATGACGTGAGAGAGAGAGTGAGCGCTATAGCGCTCTGTGGCATTGTGAACTCTATATGCACGCACAATCGCGTTAAATTTTTTGAATGAATTCAGGAAGCAGTTTGCTGCACAGGAATGGAAGCTGCAGTTACCGTTCACCACCGAATATAAGGCGCTGCATTTAGAACATAATGAAAGATTGTTCAGTTTATATTAACAACAATTACTGATGGTATTACTCTTAAGTGACAGTTCATCTTCTCAGTATTCCGCATCGGCATAAATAATTGAATTGATTTGACCATTTGCATCTAGCGACGCAAGCTGTATACCAAGTTTAGGATAGCACATCTTTATGAAAGCACATTTTTAAGAAAAGATCAAGGAAACTCACCGATAATGTAGGCAGTAAGAAGAGAAGATTGCCGAAGCGCGAAGAGGCGGTGCTAGTGGGATGAAGTCCTCGGATAACTTGAAACAAGGCTTCCTGCGCGCGATCGCGAAGCTGAGAGACGGTCCTCGATGCCCCTGGCGACAACCCTTTTGCTTCTGAAGCCATTCGTTCATAAGTTTGTGGATCACAAGAGGCACTGTACCTGGGTTGAGCAGAACGATCGCTTTGAAAGCAACTATCTCCTGCTCGTTCAGATTCATCTTACGAATCGGTCCCACCAGTTCGTCGATGATGCGTCCGATCAGGTTGTTCGCCAGATGGCTAAAAACAATCGACCGTTTACTTTTTCAGAATTATGTAATAGTACGCAATCTGTTTCGAAGCATATAGTGCGCATTACAAATAATAATAATATGGAACATTAAGAGAGAAATATTTTATGTATAAAACGATCTTACTTGGTTTCGGTGAAATGTGCTGGTAGGATGCGAGGCACATAGGAGCAACAGCTTAGACAGAGAATTTCTTCTTTTGTATTGTTTTGTGCGGTGCGTGCTGCCAGGTTGAACATGAAGAGCGGAGCAAAGCTTGCTTTTAACAATGCGATCTGAAATATGCCTGCTTCAGCCGACATGCAAACCGTTATTTGCCGCTGATTTGTGCCATATGATTTGTCATTTTTTGAGTAACTGATTTAGGAAGTTGGGTGGATTTCGTATTCTTTCTTCAACCGATCCGACACTTAAGCCCGTTGCACCCTGAATATCATTGCACTTTGCTGAGTGCATGTGCGAATGCGATCGGCAGAACGTGTACGTCTTTAATTCGAAATAGGCCTCGAATACGGACTCGTTTCAAATCGAACAGCACGAAACCGGTCGTCTTATAGGGCTATTCTTCGTTCCATCACTCACACTCCGTACCGTTACGCTTAAAGAGGTGTCAAAAGGATTCGTAATTTGTACAGCTGCGCCTAACTGATCAATGGCTGGTTAACATTAGTAGCAAACAAGACTTGAATAGGAGCGTTGAGGAAAACAACCCACACAGATACATTGCTTAATTTACGAGCCATAAATTTTGATAGGTCTCTTTGGGTTCTGATAGGTAAAAAGTAAATTCCCACACAAAAAGATCATTCTTTTTGGGTAGCGAAACTTTGCCCTACACGACTGACCAGTGCGTTCGTCCATTCATATATTTATTTGAGTGTTTAAGGGATAGAGTAAATTGGCTGAAACCTTGAGAAATTCGCTTAGCTCACCTTGTCGTCCGTTAACTTTAAGTCGATTATCTCTGATAGACTAACAATCCAGTCGGCGGCGGCGAACACCGATCGTCGTCCGGTCGCCTTCAACTCTTCCATGGAGGCCATACGGTTCGGCTCATGGCGCATCTGAAATGGATCGTTGCAC
>NIUQ01003552.1:0-16959 GCA_002796945.1 Plectus sambesii
GACTAGCTTGCACCTTTCTTTATTTTTGCTTAAGCTTTGTTTGTAGTCTGGGGTTGATTAGCTTGACCGATCTAACTAGGAACAGTGAGTTGTAGACAAGTACACCTTCACGGAACCTAGTTGAAAGCTGTACTTGATTGATTTCTGCAGTTGTTCGGGGTTGGTTTTGCATGCACACAGGCTAACTACAATAGGGCAGAACATTTGATTATCGACTGAGTTCGTTTTGAACTGAGCTGTTTTGATCGGAAACCATTCTGTTTATCATCTTCGAAGTCTTGACTGCGCTTAATTGCTTTGAATAAGACAAAATATAGCTTTATCGACTTGTAGAGCGTTCGCGTACTTTGCTTATTTTGTAGTTATTCAAAGTCTCATATTTCAGATCGCTTCAGCTTGAGTGATCTGTTGTTCCATAGGAAATATTCTGTTACCAAAGAAGAAAGGAAGAGCAAGGATGGCGGTCGAATCGATTTTTAGGAGATTGATTCGACTCGAGAAGAGCCTGTATATACCCTTCATTTTTCTGCTGGTATATTTCTCAACTGTTTATTTTTCATAATTTATTTAGGAATATGAATATAAAAAAGAATATAGTACCGTGTGGAATAAGCTCTCTGACCCTAAGATTCTCCTGTTTATCTCTTAGTGAAGGCGATGCATAATAAATATCACATTATTTCACATAAAAGTTCAGTCACCTCAAGAGAGCTAAAGTTAACGAGTGTGAAAAACGCTAAAACTTATAGGGTTATTGATTAGTATTTTAGTGTACATTTATCAATTCACGTTCCAGTAAACGGTATTACGAATGATTCATCAGTGAATTATGAACATTTGTTTATGATTGTCGCTGTTTCATGCTTCTGCCACAAAGCATTTAAATTCGACGCTGATAAATTTCAGACTGCAAATTGTATGTTAGAAATGATCGTAAAATAAGAATTGGGAAGCTCATGGTATATTATTCTCGAAAAGCAAAAACCACTTGATTTATAATTGAATAAATATAAAAAGCGTACTTAAAGAAAGGCAGATGCACTCTTTTTCGTGCGAGTAGCAGGAATAACTTTCTGACTTTCAGTCATTTTGCTTTCACATTCCGCTGGTCAGCTCAGCAGTTGTGGCGCTCGACAAAAGCAACGTTGATTCCATTCTCGGTACGTTTCTTTTCTTATTTAGATGCGTATTTGGTCGTTGAATTATGACCTCATGACCGACCGTTCACCCTCAGTTGCCATCTTCGGGACTCTTTGAATATGCTGCTCACACCTCCATTTGTTAAGTTACGCTTTAAAATACAATAGTTTTCTGATAATATGACTTAATCTGAAATTAGTTTCAAGCAGTAATCATCCTAGCAGAAAACAGGCCAGATAAGCGGCCAGTTTGCTAACTTTCATTTGGTCCGTTTTTCCACATAGCTTTTGGTTGAAGGATCAGCCAGGTCCAGGTTAAATTTCATGGCCCAGAGTCCCGTGTTTCTGCTGGATCGTCAAATGAAAACCAGTGCCCAAAAATGTTTCTTTTTCCTGTTTGTACCTCCTGTTATGAGGTGAAAGTAAAATATCAATCTTTTTAACCGAATCTTTAATTGGTTCTTAGCAACTCTATGTTTTACTAACTACCCTACGGTAGCACGAGCACTTCACCAGTCTAATGAACCTAATGAGTCGCTACTTCCACATCTATGGTTATATTTCACGATGTGTGCCATAAGTAATTGGTTGCACATAAAGCTTCCTAATTAGAATAAGTTTAGTTTAATCTATATATCGAAAGGCGTTAATTTTGAATTCCATCTCTGCATAGTTAAAAGGGTATGATCGCTTTGGTTGATGTCCAATCGTCATTAATACCTTATTGCAGGCGGCCAGCTCGTGTTTGTCAACTTTTACGCCGATTGGTGTCGGTTTAGTCAGCAGTTGAAGCCCATTTTTGAAGCAGCCAGCGAAAAGTTCAAGGTATCGTCTGAGTCATTTTTGGGCATTTTGGTATTAGTGAATTATTAGCATGTATTCTATAGGGGCTGCCAACTTACTTTTATCCAGAGAAACATAAAGTTGTCCTTTGTTTTCTAGGAAACGTTAAAGTGTGAAGATGCTGTAGTAGCTTGAATGTTTTTTGAACAACAAGCAGTGATAATATTCATTTTAAAGATCGTAGATACTTGCTGATTGAAAATAGAAATCATCGCGCAGAGGAAATTAATTGAAAGGTGTAGCTCGCGAATGAGCCAGTATGTAGGTGGCGCTAAACGAGTGTTTGCATGATTTAATTGGTCTGACACCGCTTGCCGATCTCCCTCTGGTTCGAAATTATTTATATTCGCAGCTTTGCAAATAAACACAAATCAGGTTGGAGAACGTTTAAATGCCAGCAAACAATACGCGTGCTAATGCGTTGTTGTCTCGGTCTTGTTTTATTATTAGCCTTCATTATAGAAAATTCATTATCTTTTTCTTTACAATGAAGTTTGAGCGTAAGACAGCTTTATCGACTGTGTAGGGAACGGTTTTGGTCAGTCTGCAAGATGGCTGTAAGAATGATTGTAAAGGTAAATCGATCCACCGTAAATCTAAAACCACTTCAAGCGTGATAATTCATTTGGCGATAATTACATGCAGTTGTATAAGGCGGAAAATATAGGCATCTGCGTTTGACAAAATGTGAGAAAGTTCGTTTTTCATTGTAAGAAATTACTTTTATTCCTGTGTTTGGTAATTTGACCTATTTTTAGGACCAGCCGGCAAACAAGATCGTTTGGGCGTCAGTGGACAGCGATCGACAACGTTGGCTATTTCTTTTTGACATGTTGTAAAGGCAAATAAGCTGAACAATTTCAGCGGAGATCGCGCAGAAGTATCACGTCAACAAGTATCCTACGCTGAAGCTGTTCAGAAATGGGGAGATGGCCAAGAAGGAATATCGGTGAGTTACTAGCGATTCTTTAGTACGCCCTTGGCTTAATTAGGTTGAGAAAAGCTTTTTGGCATATTAATTGCATTTAGAAACAGCAACTGTAACAACACTCAATCTTTGCATCAGTTATTTTGAATAAGGATCACTAGTTTAAATATTTGTCAGGCTTTTAATCCTTTAATTGTATTGCAGCGATTTAATATTTGACTGAAACTGCCTTTTGTACTCGAAACTTTATCATCTATTTTTTATTACGACTCTTAGAAGTTGAATTTCTTGTATTGGATGCGATGACGCAATGCTATTCGCCGATGCATATTGCTGCAATTACATAACCCTTTGCATCGAAAAGTTTCTCTCGCATTCGCTCATAAATTACGCTTCTCTTACCACAGAAACATTGGGCCGCTTTCACATCGCCTACTTTAGCTAAAGTCGGACTTTCGCAATTATGAAGGATAGGCCTTAAGTACAACTTTAGCTAAAGTACGCGATGTGAAACCGGCCCATTAATAATGCGGTTGAATGCTAAATGTAAAATGTAGTTTCAATTATGGAACATTTCAGCGGACAGCGATCAGTGGAGGCGCTGTCGGAATTTATGCAGAAACATCTCGACGGAAACATCCAAGGCTTCGTGTCGGTCGATGACATGGAAGCACGTATTGATGTAAGCAAATGCTCTTCGGGCTTTTAAAATGAGAACGTATCAATTAGCGATTTTAAATTCTTCAATTTTATATTTGCTTTCGTGGAGATTGTAGTTTTTGAGACAGTATACTCTTTTGGCATTTTTTGCTCAGTTAATAGCAGTATGAATTCGTCAATTTTGCTTATTTTTTTATCACTTTTGAAGATAGAGCGGTATGCTTTCTTGACAATTTAATGGTTTGATTAATAAATAAAATTTTAGCTACAATAAATTAAAAAATAATCGCGATTAATTTGTTGTTTTATCTAGTCAATTAGAAAATTTTCAGAAGAAACGACGCAATGTTATTGGCTACTTTACTGCAGCAAACGGACCAGAGTTTGAAAACTTCCAATCGGTGGCGGCTTTGTTGCGTGAAGAGTGCACTTTTTGGTTGGGCGTCGGGTAAGCGACCACTTTTTCCGGCGATCCAGTTTTTTAAGCATGATTTTGCTAAATTGGAAGAATCAATTTTGCGGTGGATAGCTCTATCGACAGAATTTATGTCTAGCATTTTTGCAATTATTCACTTCAAGGAACATATTGATAATGAACAAGTGTACAATGATTAAGACGCGTTACAAAAGGCTCTGAAGCGCTATTATAAGATTTTCGTTATGTTTGATGATATAATGATGTGGTGATTTTAGCGACGCCTTCAAGCAGCAGACACTGGGCGGAAACAACGTTGCATTCCGACCGCCAGAAGTAAGTAGCTGAAGTTCATTTGGTTTCTTCTAGCGCATGAACACGGGCGAGGCTTCATAACTGTTCCAGTACGAACGAACAGAGCAACGTTATAATAACTCGGCACGCGTTAGTTAAACTATCGAGCGAACAGTGGCACTGCCTGTCGCTCGGAAGAGGATCGTAATATTTGTAGTTGCATTCGTATCTGTTCACGGGTGGTATAATATTTTTCATGTGCGCTTCATAATTTTTAGTAAAATTCGCCCCTGTCACTCTTCTATAAGAAGTAGATTTGGTGGTGGGCAATCAAACAATCTAATATTTCGCACATTACCCATCCTGTTTCAGACGCATGAAGATCAAGTGTTTAGCGGTACTCTGGGCGATCTGAACTACGTCAAGTAAGTGATCATTTGATGGATTATTGTTGAATTTTGATACCGCAGATTATCCAGTAATATTTTTTGAGATCTTTTGACGAGTTCTACACCAAATGAGTGCTTATTTATTATAATAAATAAGATAAATAGTTTACATCACTGCCCTTAGGCGATTATAATTTCAAGTATAAACAGTAGTCTTCGCGGCAACTTTTGCTTAAATGAAAGGTTTTTTATTATCAAGAAATCACAAATATATACCCAATATTATATAATTTTTGTAAAAGTCATTCAAAGTTTTGTATATAAATTATATTGTGTGTTGGAAAACCGGTAAAAATGAAATTCACTATATTTATCTGATGAGCTTAATTTTCGTTCCCTACAATATTACGATTCTTGCAGGCAGTGGCTGACGGACAAGTGCATCCCATTGGTGCGCGAGATCACGTTTGAGAACGCGGAGGAGCTGACTGAGGAGGGACTGCCGTTCGTCATCCTCTTCCGCGACCCCTCCGACACCGAGGCCGATAAGATGTACACCGAGCAGGTCGTACGCGAGCTGCATGACCAGAAAAGTATCGTCTACCATTATATGTTGTCGACCGCCTAAATACCCCTTAACTAAACCATTAAACATAATATCAGTTTAAAGTCAACATTATCATTCATTCCGCGAGATTTAGCGGGTTTATCTCGTCCTCTAATGACGTCATTGTCGTTTCTGTATTTGACACCGAGAGGGAACAATCTATTTTGCAGCTTCGGTAAACTGTCTGGTGGCGGATGGTAAGAAGTTTGCTCACCCGCTGCATCACTTGGGCAAGTCCGAGAAGGATTTGCCACTGCTGGCCATTGACTCCTTCCGCCACATGTATCTCTTCCCCGATATGACGCAGATCACGTATGTTTGTCATGGTTTGATCCCTATAGTTAATCGCTAGCTAATAATTTGGAGTGTTAGCAGTAACTGCTAATATTACCGCAGTTTTTTGTAATACTCATGCTGATGCCATTGGCGATTCTCTGTCCGACTCTGAAGATATATTTTTGGTTTTACTGATTAGAACTTTAACAGTGATGAGAACGGGAAATTACTTGTTTCTGTTTCAGCCCAGTTTGTGGTAAAATGTAGTGTTTGTTGCGGAAGGTATTTAATAGTATTTTATAAAATGATATTGAGAAAAAACTGGTGACTGGCGGTGTTTTCAGAGTTCCCGGCAAGTTGCGGCAATTTATACTGGATCTGCATTCCGGCAAACTGCATCGCGAGTTCCATCACGGACCCGATCCAACGACGCCTGACCAGCAGCTTGGGGCTCAGGTGAGCATCAGTTTCTACCACCTTTTGTTCTGTTCGTATTAGTGTCATATAGTGTTCATATCTTTCCCTTTATTTAACATGTAATGAGCATTTGAAGTGACACAGTTGGGATTTGTTTACGCCATTTTTGGTAATTTTCCAGAGTAGATTTGTAGCCGGCACCGTCGTGTCACTTTAAAATATATCGCTCTTCTAATATTATGCGCACGTTGATGTGTTCTATTGAAATATCTCTTTATTGTACCTTGATATTGATATTATTTTAGGCGCCTGGTCAACAACCAAATCAGGGCGGTCAGCAGACGGACCCGCCCGAGAGTGTGTTCAACAAGCTGAAGCCATCGGACAATCGTTACACTCTTCTTGAAAAACAAGAACTCTAAAATGTTTGCTCATCAAGTGCCCTTATGTCCCATTTCGTGTTCGTTCCGTTTTAATTGCATCTTTGTACAGGATGCTCCACGTAAATGTCTTCGACTAAATGGTTAAATATATACATGTATCCTTTATCGCACTTTTCCGGTCGCAAAATTTCATCATTCCTTTTTTGTGACTATTTTATCAAGCGGATGAAACGAATGTTAGAGTTTTTCGATCAAATACGATTGTCTTCTTTTGTATGTCATCAAAAGGCATTCATCGAAACGAAGCTACAATTCAATAGGACCGATGTACATTGCCGCATCGAGGTTCAGTGAATTTGGCTATTGAATAGTCAAAGATTGTTCCTAGGCGTAAAAATAGCAGCGTCATTTGTGAGCGAAATCGGCAACACTTGCGTGGTTCAACCTGTAATGCATCATTCTCTTTTCTTGTTGTCATTAACAGCCTAAATAACTATTGAGAGGGACGCATACCGGTTATGCGTTCTTGTGCGAATGATAGCGGTCGGGACTTTGCGTACTCCTGTAAGGGACGAGTCTGATGTGTCCATATTTAACTGCGGCCAACTTAACAACACAATGTGCGAACTAATATTAACTTTTTGCTACATCGTTTCTCAAAATTTCATGGAATAAATATTTTTTGGCCGGGTTCCTAATGGCCCACTGCAGGAGTTCAGTCTTAAACTGTATATCTGAATCGCTGTTGACTCTCTGAGCATTTGTGCGTCTATTGTGTGAATTTCTTTTGTGTCTGCCTCTATATCATTTTTCCCTCTCTCCAGGATTCAACTTTCGTCCATCTTTGCTAAAATTCGATCTGCAACCCTTTTTTTCTCAAGGACAGCTTTTCAGATGTGTCCTTTTTGAGATTTGTATGGCTTCTTTTATAACGTCAACACATAGAGACTAGTTTTTGCTATCGAATATCTCAATTATTATTATCTTATTTAATTGCGCTCTCTTTTTCTGTTGAACTTCTGCCGTTTGAAGACTCAATGTACTATTTATATCCCTTTTTCGGCGCACTATCATTGTGCTCTATTATTGATGCAACTCTAATGGATTTGAGGGATTCGTTTGGCTCGGTTCGATAGTTGTCAACGGTTTACTTATGTCAATAATTGAATTGAAACGACGCAACTCTGTGATGTTTACGTATCATGATTTTTAACTATTTTCGAATGAGAAGACGCGAAAGATAGTTGATGACTTGTGACTACTCTATTTCGAAGCGCCTCAATTCGTCTACCGATTGACCTGTCAAATGAACGAAATAACGCGCGTTTGCCTCACTGTGGTTATCATGTATTGTGTTGTTATCATTGCTTTGTTTGTTTTCGAAGGAGGTTATCGTTCATGAGCGCCGCCGCAAAAATGACGGCAGTAAAAACTGCGCAACATGGCATCTTTTTTTGGCCCCATGCCAATCAAGCGAGTGATACTTTTGACTGTTGATTGGAATCAAATTTTTATAAGAGATATTAACTATTCATCGAAAGTAACATTCGCTTCATTTGGCCGTATGCTAAAAGAAGTAGGATTGACTTTTTGTGCCGCCATCGTTTTGCTGCAGCACTGTGTCACCGCATGCGCATCGTTATCTTATTTATCAGTTTTGTTCCTATGGTTGTCGCGGGTGTTTGGGCGTTTATATGAGCAAGACTTTTTTCGACTCTGTTCATTTAAGCAAGAAGACAGACTCGGCTTTGGTCTATCGATGCTTTGCTGTTTGTTTCCGTAAAGAGAACGAAATAAAATTCTTTGAACAGTTCAGAGTGATTTTTTGTCTGCGAATTGAAACTATTATCGATTGCCCAGCTCTGGTCTTGCCTATAATTGATTATGTCAAACTATAGTGAACACAGCCACCGTACAATCTGGTACACCAAAACGAGATTGCGAAAATTCTTTGGCTTTACCTTGAGGCGCTTCAATAAAAAATCATCAAACTGGAATATTCAGTGATATATTAATATGTGCAGGTGAATGCCAGAGATTTTCAATAAATTATTCCAAAGAATGCGTTCTTTACGGCGCGCTTTGTTACTGAAGCGTATGAAATGTGTTATTTTTCGCTAGATACGAAAAGAGTTTTGCGCTGCTCTTGTGTTGGTGTGTCCTGCTACGAAAAAAGTAGCTAACTTTGCCAGTGGTGTGGAGACTATTTTGGAGCTGCTTCAAGTCCATCTCACTGGATTTCATTTATTCGTGCAGGGCAAAATTTGTAGAAATTCGTTCCAAGGGGCCCTCGAAGTTGGTAAGGAATAAAGTGCTTAAAATTGCGTCAAACTGCAGGCTTCATTTTGCGGTAGCCGCTTAATCTTTTTAAAAATAGTGAACTTCAGTGTTCCATTTATTGCTTATTCACATCCAGTCGTCGTTAAGTGAGTAATTTAAGGCGATGGACTTCCTGAAAAGGTGCAATGGGAGCACCTTGTGCTACTTTACGAAGCGCTGCCAGCGAGCGTGTTTCTCTGCCCTAGCGTACAAAGGTCTTCTGCCAGAGTCGATGATGGTTCGATATTTTTGCTTTTTATCTCTTCCATTTGATTACCCAACGATTCATAGGAATGATAGCCATTTTGAAGCGCTAATACGAAGTACATAGTTTCGCATTAAAAAATACGATTTATGCTCAAACTTACTCTTGAATTAGTTTTTTCTTTACAGGATTTAGCTTATGGCAGCACTAGTCATACTGTAAGAAGAATGGCACCGCAGATCGCTTTGAGACGCAGTTGCGCGACCACCCTTATTCAAGAGCAGCTAAAATCAAAACGAGAACTGCCACAGTTCGTTCAGCAACATCTCGATCGATTGCAGGTATGAAGCACACTGTTGTGTTTGTAATGTTGGGATTATATTGTACAATCAGCTGCTTATTTAACGAGAAGTTGTGAGTTTTACCTCCAAATTTTATTAAAGGAACAATTCTTTTAATAATTTATTGAAAATATGATCATTCATTTGAATAGTAGTTGACTGTTTAAATTGATAGATTGCGAACCAGTCGCTATTTTTTAAAATTTATAGTATAACACTGATTTGTGATTATCAGGTACGCTGGAAGGAGCTATAATTTGACCACTATTCTTACAAATCGCGAACATTTTGTCAAAAGTGTAAAAATCATATTCTGAAATGTACTTGAAACCGGATAACTTTGCTTTACGACTGCTGCGTTTAAATTGAACCTCTAATACACAGAATTATATTCTATCATATCTGCTAAAAAAATCTCCACAGTTGAATTCGAATTGTTTTTTCAGTTGGAAGTCACTGGAGCTTTGGCAGGTACTGTAAATGATGTCATCTTGTACGGTGTGCATCGGCCGGCCGGTGCAGTGGAAACTCCGAGCAATAAAATCTCATTTGAATTGCAAGAAATGGCCAAGTATTACTTTTCGCAAGGCGGCAAGCTGTACCGACCAACCGTCGCTCTGCTTATGGCCGCGTCCTGCTCACATGATAGGTACGTAAACGTTTCACTGTCCTCCGCGCCTTCTTCAGACCCTTAAATATAGTATGCTTAAGCCTAAGACACATATCATTGAATATAATTATAGCCAAAATTTTTGGATCAATAACAAGAAATATCACCAGGCACCGTAGTTGGCAAAGATGGGTTCACTTTTCGGCGCGAACACATCGTTTTTAACCAAGAATCATAGTCGTTTCAGAAGTTTAAATGATCGCTTCATTCAGATTCAATTTTTGTTACTCTGCATGTGTCCCTTTCGTAGATGAGATGTAATTCATTCACTGAGCATCTCTTCCATTGCAGAATGTTGGAGGCAGTCAGCGAGAATCAGTACAAAATCGCCGTCGTCTCTGAGATGATCCATACGGCGTCGCTCGTCCACGATGACGTCATAGACGAATCGGACACTCGGCGGAATCGGCCGACCGTCAACGCCCTTTGGGGCAATAAAATGGTCATCTACTCTTTGCCAAAATATCAGAGAGCAAAACATTATGTTAAATAATAAACCATTAACAGTTACAAAATGATTAGGGTAAAACCGCCTAAGTCCGGACAGCGCCTAAGTCCGGACTTAGGTGGTTTTACCCTACAATGATTCGCAAGTCCCGCTACTGCAAATTTTTTTAATGTTTGACCAAATTTGATCTGTTTATGAGATAATTTTGGTCCTGTTCTGATTCAGTAAGAATGTGACACCGTCTACTTAGCAGTTGTTGGTTGCACCACTTTCTGTAAGAAATTTAAAGTTAGATAAAGTAATAAAATAATTACGGTAAGACTAGAAAAGTTATGAAGTAAAAAGATGAAAATTAAAGCAATAATAATTGATGTGAAAGAGTAATAGTATAATACATATAATAAAGTAATATTTAAAATAAAATAGAGCAATGATATTGACAGGCTGTGTTAGTGGGCGACTATATTCTGGCAAAGGCGACACAGCTGCTGTGCAGCATCGGCAATGCCCAGGTCGTCTCCATAATGGCGCAGATTATTGAAGACCTCGTCAAGGGCGAGTTCATGCAGATGGGAGTGCGCGATTCAAGTTAGTTTACTTTCTGTTTCTTTTTTTAATATTTATAAATTTATATACAGTCTGTTTCCATTTTAATCAAAATGAATATTTTAGTCGTTTCTTCTTTTGTATCGACATGAGATGTAGTGGTTGAAGTTGTTCGAATTAATAGGATTCGCTTATTAGATACTGAAATCCTAATAATATACAGGGTGTCAATAAAGTAACGATACGATTTTTTTTGAATAACTTGGCCCGAAATAATCCAAATGAGCTGAAAATTTGCATAAATAATCTAAAGAATATGAGAATTTTTCTGAAGAAAGAATTATTGAATTTGGTCAGCGCGTTGTTGAGATATGGCCCATGAAAGGCATACGCACGTTTTAAAGCAAATTGCGCGCGGTGCGTAAGCGTAAATTCATGGGTGAGGTCGGCAGGCAGAAATTTAGGTCAGTTTTAAGCTTAAAATCAATGAATATGTGATTTTGTTTTGCTTTATCGATTTTAGGACTAAAATTATCCTAAATTTCTGCTTGCCGACCTCACCCATGAATTTACCCTCACGCACCGCGCGCAATTTGCTTTAAAACGTGCGTATGCCTTTTATGGGCCATATCTCGACAACGCGCTGACCAATTTTAATAATTCTTCTTTCAAAAAACTTCTCATAGTCTCTAGATTATCTATGCAAAGCTCAGCTCATTTGGATTTTTTTGGGCCAAGTTATTCAAAAAACAAATCGTATCGTTACTTTATTGACACGCTGTAATAATGCACAAATACGGTAATGACACAACCGCTTTGCGAACCCACGTAAAAGCAAGTATCGATCAAAATGAATCCCGATCAACCTTGGCATAAACGCTAAGTGACTATTAGAATATATTGTTAAAGCTCCACTGAAACTAAAATGGACCCCCAACAGGACATGTGAAATTTTATCCAGTGACGTTAAAAACGATCAAATTTTGGCTTGCGATATTACAAAAAAGCGCAAAGCATGACTTGTATCTGGCCAGCGTTGATGAAACATTGCCCCCAGTTATAATATTTCAGGTTCAGAAGCGCGATTCCTTCACTACATGCAAAAGACTTACAAAAAAACGGCCAGTTTATTTGCCAACAGCTGCAAGTCGGTCGCCGTGTTGGCAGGTGAGTATTTTTATTCGAGAGCTGTTGCTGACATAATAGATTGATCTATCATTATGATCGCCAAAAATTGATGGATTGTAGTCGTATACAGCAATCTTAGCTCTTTTTGGGATTTTACATTGCAGATATGTAGTGCTGTTACAGAAAAGATAGGTTAGAAACAGAAAACTGTTCGGCCTATATATCTAATGCGTAACAACCCTATAATGGATCGAGCCATTTTTAGCCGCTTATAATGAACGATTGGACTCTCCATAGATACATTACTCTGTTTACGTATGCATATCTTATCTCGTAGCAAAAACTTATATTTCTCTTAGTGCAATAATCAATTCACCATCGCGGAAAATGGCAAGTACAGTCGACCGCACGGAAACGAGTCGCACCAGTACCGTATCGTTTAGCACAACAAATTCAATTTTAATTTAAAGTAAGCAGGCAACGCACATAATTGGCATGGTTACTTACAGAATTTATGATGGTTTGCGCAAAAAATATCATATATTCTGTAAGTAACCATGCCAACTGTGTACGTTACCTGCTTATTTTAAAATATGAATTGAATTTATGAGTTACAGATTACGGTACTGATGCGACTCACTTCCGTGCGGTCGACTGTATTTATGATTCTGCTTCTTTTTCGATAGATAATCATTTCGGCTGCAGTAGGTCAGTCGAGTCGTCCTATAGAGTGGAGGCTTTGAGAAACTGAACAGTCTTCTTGAACAGCGGCAGTTTCAGGCTGCAACGAGAATATCCAGCGCACTGCGTTCGAATATGGCAAAAATCTGGGCATGGCATTCCAGTTGATCGACGATTTGCTTGACTTTGTCGCACAGTCGGCGACGCTTGGCAAACCAGCCGGTGCCGATTTGAAATTAGGTATTGCTGTTTGAGCTTGTCTAACGGATTTCTTTAACTCTACGGCTGTATGAAAAGGCGCTTGGCTATAATTTTCTTTATGTTGAGATCTAGCGACGTGGGGTAGTACACCGCCAAAATGTTTTCTTTCATAATCGGTAACATTATAATAAACGATCAAAATTCGAAGTTCAGCAGCATATCGAATGTTTTAGCGCGGTAAAATATTGGCTGAAAGATATTTTGGCGCTCGCGAGGTACTTATCTTCTTATATTCCCCTGAAAGTTACGTCTGCTATGAGAGTTTGTTTCGTGAAGTGTATACTGGTGGATCGCAAACTTGGACGTTGGGGCAGGAATGAACGTACAATAATGAAACCTGTCTGCCCCTTGAATACTTTGAATTAGTTCATTTTACGTCTGGCGTGCGCTGCTATTAGTTCTCTGTGGGCGCATCAAGGCCATAGGGCATTTTACCCTGTACATTACACATATGCACGTCTGATTAATGGAATCGCACTTAGGAAATTGAACAATTCCAGTATAACATAAAAAGTATGAATAATTTTATTTCAAGCGAATCAATAAGAAGTTGGCTTCGCGTTTATCAATCTTCAACTAATCATGATGTGCACTGTAGTTCTATGCATACAATTTTTAGGCTTAGCAACTGCGCCGGTTCTTTTCGCAGCGCGAGAGTACCCCGAACTTGATAGACTGATCTTGCGACGATTCTCTGAATCAAACGACGTGCAGAAGGCGTGGGACTTTGTGCTGAATAGCGATGGGTTGAGACAGACAAGACAGCTGGCAAGGCAGCACTGCGAGGAAGCCGCCAGATTGGTCAGTTTCATTTAACAATATTTCTATATATTTGGTCTAGATTTTATTCTTTACATTTATTGCTAGCATTTTATGAATGTCTAATCGACCTTCATGTGTCTGTTGTTTTGTTGCTTATTTTGTGAGAAATATTTCGCATTACGAGCACGCATAGCAATCAGGTTTAAGATGGCAGAGATAGTGCAGAAATTTGTGCAAATTTGAATTAATTGATTATCTTTACAATTGTATGATTTGTTATGCTCCGTTCTCAGTTTTAAAATTTTACAAGCTTTCTCGGTGCACTCAAATTTAGGAAGCATATCGGTAAAAAAGAATAAATAGACTTCTGATGAAGCAAAAGTCATTAATCGTCGTTCTATATTTGCTTATCAAGATATATATTTAATAATAATAAGTTTCAGATAGCCTTTCTGCCGAATTCCGCTCACTTTGGTGAGCATCTCACCGACTTGGCAATGTCTCAGCTGGACAGAGAACACTAACAAGGATGAATTGAGGGGAAAATGGCTTTTCGAAATCCTTGTCGTTAGTTCAAAATTAGAGATTTTTCTAGCCGGAAGATTAAATAATGTTGAATGCGTGCTAGTTGTGCACTGTGTACAAAATGAGTGTGCAAAGCCTGTTACATTAGTTGTTACTGTTGCCGAAAGAAACTAGAAATTTGAAGAGATAGAATTATTGATGTTATAGTTTCAAATTTATGTTCTTAGTAACGACGCTGATCATAAGAATTCATTATCACAATGAATTTTTTTTCGACTTGCGTGTCGAACTAATTTAGACTTATTTGACTGTGGCGTCAGTGAAAATGATGTCCATATAGAAACTATCGATTTATTTCCCACTTTTACTATAGATTTTATTGCTCTTTCCTCCCGTCATCACTGTCATGGTTCAATTGTAGCTCAAAGAGTCGATAGATGCCGGTCTGTAGGCTTTGAAAATATGTCCTACATGTAGAGAGATTAAAAAATGTTTGCCGTCATAATGGAGGGTAGGATCGTCTTTGGAACGTTTGAAAACGAAGAGATGCGCCAGTGATGGGCTTGGGCCAACCATGCGCTCTCCATTTAAGACGCGATATGTGTTTGATCTGCCGATGTTTCTATGTTACCTTTAAAGTTCGATAAAGTGAAACTTGATTCAAAGTTTTGAAAACCGGTAGAGATATACCTAATATGATCAATTTCGAATCTTGCTGATTTTTCGCAAAGAATCAACTTTAGCCATGTTGCAATCCTCAATACATATGCATGATTTTAGCCACATATTTGGAACACCCTGTCTATTGCGAATCGCGTAACTTCAGTACAAAGCAATTTATGAAGCAATGTTTTATGCGTAATTTATGCTTTACATATTACTGGAGTTGTAACGGGGTCGGGGACGGGGTCGGGGTTGAAGTCGGGGTTGAAGTCGGGGTCGATCAGGGTCAACTTAAGTTTGACCATTTTCCCAAACGTACTTCTTAAATGTACTTATTATCGTTATCACTCTTTTGCCGCAAATTTCTCATAAACATGTGAAAACTCCGAGGTTACCCCGACCCCGTTACAACTCTAGAGATAAGCGTCATTTTGGGTATTTTGGGTGAAGAGTGTCTTCATTAAATAAGCCGCCATCAATGATTGAAAAAATACATCCCCCAGAAATCCACACATACATACACACTCAAACAATAAAAAAATACACACCACACCTTGCTGTGGTTATTCAACTCAATACTGCCTCAATGAAAGAAAAATATTCTCAAAAATTACAGTTTTCTAGAATAATATCGATCCATCAGTAGTAACATCGACCACCGGTAGTTGCGAAAAAAAATAGAAGGAGGAATTGGTTACTCGATTGGGTAAGAGGTAAAGGAGTGGAACCATTGAACACAGTGAACGCTGAACACAAATATGCCTTTACAAATAAGTTTAGGTTGAGGTGATAAGGCGTTTTAGACACACATCAATCAATGGGTGAGTTTCATATCGTGTACTTTAGGTAAAGCCCTACATATCGTAACGATAAAGTTTGATCCTTTTAAGTACGACTATTGCTAAAGTACGCGATATGAAACCGGGCCAATAGCTCCTTTGCTCGCTTACTCACTCTCACCCGTCTCTTCCTCCACATCGTTTAAGCATGATATATCCCCCGCACACCTTCACACACACAAAAATACGCTAAAAGAGGCTCAAACAGACAAATACATGGACATACATAAATATACAAATAAAAACAAATACCGCGAATCCTAGAATAGTCGCTTATCTTCCATTAATGTCTACCCTCCAATAATCGTCCCCCATCAGAGTGATCAAAAGATTTAACACCAGTGCAATGTACGTTAATATTGCACTCCCACTTCGATTCGAATACTGATAGTGCACCATCTCTTTATTCTAAACTGATGCTCAATTTTGAAATAACAATAAAAATATAGATGCCCTCTATTGAAACGAGCTCCTCCATTCAATCATCAGTTAAGTAAATAATCGCCGATCTTCAAGTGAACGCTCCCCTAAAGCCATGATTGAAAATATGATCATCGAGGGCAATTTTTAGAGGATTATTGGTGTCTCTTTTTATTTGAAAAATATCCACCTCCATGATTTGGATAGAATTCTCGTGAAAGTGCAAAATGGTAAAAACATGATGAGGTTAATTTTGATGATAAATTGAGAATATTCATCCTTAATAAAGGAGGGAAGGAGAAACACGCCAAACACACATTATGGAATTGAACTGTCGCCATTGAGTGTGAATGGTCGATGATAACTGGTGCCCCTCCCTTGATATTACTACCTACAGTTAAAGGTGTCCTTTTATCGATATTATCCCTATCGTCGTTTCATTTATCAGAAACTCGTAAATATGTGTGAAAGAGGAAAAAGGGAACATATCTATCATTGTGACTACCCGCTTTAAAACACAAATGAATAAAACAAGCATGTTATTGAACCGCCGCCGATTGATTGAAACTAAAAACGCCATACACCTTGCTCTCGTTAAAGAGTCGAAATTGCCCCCATTCAAAGAATCCGCTCAAACTTGACGATTTTAACAATTCTATCGATCAATCTGAAACAGACGTCATATTGGGTATTGTTGACTCTTGAGTGTGTAAAGTATTTCAAGTATTTCGTGTATTTTTCGCGTGTTGAGTGTGTTGACGGACAAACTGTCAGTCAAAAACTACACCCTACTCTCTCCT